>JADGIX010000086.1:0-47788 GCA_027595885.1 Globomyces sp. JEL0801
AGTATTGAAATAGTCTATGGTCTTCTTCGTGTTTAAGTATGATATTCCATCTTTTCGATAATGTTGATACTCTAATCTTTTTTACATTTCTTGTTCCAGATTGTAAATTAGTTCTTCTCTTTTTGATATTTTGGGCATTTCCTATTAGAAAAAATAAATATAGAAATAAAAAGGGGCCTCAACCTACAAATAGAAATCATATGTGTGTAACCATTTATTGTCCGAAATAAATAAATGAAAAAAAAATGAAGTTGAGGACCACTAATGTAATCCAATGGTCGGTATAGCGAAAGTCAACCAATTTAATTATCATTTGTTATCAGCGATTGCAAAGCATTATTATTTAACGATTCAGGCTTCAAGTTCAGATTTGGTAACAGCAGATATACTTATTTAGGTGGATATATTGTCGAAAAGACTCAATTCTTGAAAGATATTTTATAATATATGTATATAGATTTAAGATAGTGCTAGTAAACTTCAAAAGATTTTTTTATGGTGAAGTTCCAACCTTTGAACCAACCCAACCCCCTTACTATTGTGGTGCAATTGATATTCTACTATCAATCGAAGCAATGTTCTCAAATGAAATTCCTAATCCTAAGTAGAAAGATTTTATACTTGGAGAGAGAAGGTTCTATCTGAGGTCTATTAAAATTGCAATACATTGGAAAACTACTATCATAATGTAATTAGAAACTGGGAGCGCTTGAGCACAACGCTCGCACGTGCATGAACTAACTTGCAGCCTTTATTTGTATTTCTAATTCCTGTTATTGAAGTGTTTTCCTTGTTTTTAAACAATCTTGTAAAAATAGATGTAAGGCAATTACTAAGATTTATGTTAGCTTCAAGCTTATTTTGAATCAATGTTCTCCACTTTCTAGCATGTTGATAAATATCAATAGTTTACATGCTCTATGCGTAGAATTACGGTATTTGGTTTCGCACACACATTTCCACTTCTTTTCCCATCGTTAAAAGAATAAACAGTTAACTTAATTAAACAGCTCCCTCACAAAATCTCATCTTGCAGTAAACTTATTGACATTTCACATCACTTAGGAAACATACGCGATTGTGGGAGTGGCGTGGCATTCCGATATAATCCCCAGAAGATTTTCTATCACTATTGACTAGCTGGTTTTATTCAGTCGATTCTTAATTCTTCTCCTATTTCTTTCTACTGCTATTACTTATTCCGTGTTATAAAAACCAGCGATGTAGCTTTTTAGTATTTTCTATTCTATTTAGGGAACAGCAATCCCTTGAGCAGCGTGACTCAGAGTAATTTCTTTTATGGTTGATATTTCTTTCACAATTTTAAACATCTGGTATTCACTAACACAGATCTACTGACAACAACTAACATGGAAGAGTTTCAAACAAAGATTCAATTAATCACCAGTGTCAGCCTAGACGTGATTGGATTTATTGATGCTGTTCGACCTGTATCTAAACCAAATCAATATCAAAAACGTCTTTACAATGGCCACAAGTTAATACACGCACTCAAATTTTAATCAATTACTTTAGAGCTGTTTTAGAAATTATACTAAACGTGAATGAAAAAAGTATCTATGGTTATCCAGCATATGGAGTAAAAAAATTCAGCAAATTTAACAGTTCAAATGAAAGATTTTAACTCAAACATGAGTAAGGCAAGAATATATTGTCGCGACGATGTCTTCGCGGAAACATTCAATTGCTAGCCACCGTTTTTGGAAGATTACTTTAATAAAAAATAAGCACAAAAAAAGAATAAATGCAAATGAACCATAGCTTTATTTATTTCTATCATTTTATGTAGCCAAGAAGGTTTCAAATAGTCGGGATTGATTTGCTTGCTCCGTTTGACGATTAATAGCTTCAATCCTTATTATGTCTTTCCCTTTTAGATTTATTGTTGAAATTGAATATATATAGATAGGTTCTCAAAATATTTTTTTGTCCGCATCGATGGACACCGACAAAAGTAGGAAATGGATCCTTTCAGCATCTCACATCACTTATTTGAATTAAGTTCGAAGCCTACAAGAAACTTATCGAAAGAGCACCTAAATGGACTGACTCAATTGTAATTGTTTGTACATGAATATCATGAGCGTGAACATATAAATGAGTATGTCCCAAGAATTAGTTCCAAAGGCGAGACTTCTTTGGAGCTTCTTGAAGCTAAGGTCAACCTTGAAGAAACAAGAAATGCAGAGGACGGGAAATAGAATAGAAATATACAGGTGGTAGAGAATATCAGACAATAAGGAACCCCACTCTGAGAAAAGGCTCAATTGTGTTGGTTTGAAGCTATTTATTTAATAATTGGATCATATGCAAGATATTTCATAATAGTGGCTATACTAATGTTTAGTTTCTATACTTCGTTCTCAATAAGTCATATCCAATCTTTTATTAAACTATGATATGTTAAATTATTATTGTACAATCACTTCATTATGTATGACGTGTCTTCAATTGATTGGTAGATAGATTCTTTAACTCTTCATAGCCTACATCTGATTAAGGAAGTGATTCAGTTTTAGGCTAATGATGTGTTTTATATTCAAATATAGAAACAAAATTAGACAATTAGTTGCACCTTGCAATCATTAAAAATTATATATGTTGCAAAAATGAAGATTGTTGCCATTAAGCATGCCGCCAAGAAAGCAAGCGTATTGAATAGCGTGACTCCGAGAGAGGTAGCTTTTTAGCTTGACAAGCTAAGCCAGTTTTCAACCTTTTGTAGTTGTGTGAACCACTCGGGGATACCATCATTTGGGTTCCTACCTAAATTTAAATTTATTTAGTTTAGATTTAGATTTAGGCAAAATTTAAAATCTAAATCTAAATCTATCTAAATTAAAAAAACATGGCAGTAGTGAGAATCGAACCGTTGACATGTCCTTAGAAGTTCGAATTCTGTTTTCCAGTTAGGATTACACATGATTAAGTTGATTCTAACACCAAGTCTTAGACCATTTTAAGTGAGAACATCACCTACAAATGTCGTTCTCAGGTATCGGATCCTAATCATAAACTCTACTAATGACTATATAGTAAAGTCGATTTTCACAATTCGGTTCTGTTACTAATTCTGGCTAGTTGTTCTTCCTTTTTTTTTATAATTTTTTTTTTGTGACCCAGTCCATTGTTTAAGAGCCTGTGGAAAATTTTCAGTGGGTTGGATTTTTAGATGAATGGTGCAAATATAGGAAAAATGGGGGGTTGTTCAATGATGAATAGATCGGCCACTAAAAGCAATGACAGGGACGGTTGTAATCTAACGTTTAGGATAATAGTTGTTCAATGATGAATAGATAGGCCACTAAAAGCAATGACAGGGACGGTTGTAATCTAAAGTTTAGGATAATAGAATCACCAATAAACAATTACTTGAAAATCACTAATCATTCGGCAAAGAATTTACGCTAGAGGTAGTGATACCGGTGATGATGGCCCAGTTTCTAATCGCCTCTACTCCTTTTGAGCAACATTTCTAGCGGTCCTATATATCCAGATAAAATCCATTCTAAACATGTACTGGTGGAAGAAAAGTTTTAATTTGCTGGCTCCAATCTATGTTAGAGATACTACTAGCAGATTACCTCAATGAATATGTGTAGTTGGCATCACACTATTTGATCAAACGTTCCTAGCTTCGAAGTTTGTGCAATCTAAATCCATTTAGATAGGGACCCTAACCGTCATCCAGTTATGATACATGTCGCAGGTTCGATCCTAGCTGAAGGATGCATTTCAATAGCTTGGCTAACCTGAGCCAAGCTGTGACATTTAGCTTGGCTTGCGTTTTTGTACTCAAGCCACGCTGCCGAAAAAGAGCAGCTTGGTTGGCTTAGCTTAGCTTGACAGCTTGCTAAGCTGCCTGGCTTGCTGGCATGCTTAGTTGCCATTCTTGGCCATTTACTTGGGAACTGGGTTTTTGGTCTCTCCTTTAAATCATTACAAGAGTAGTTGCCATCAGTCGTAAAGTAACTGCAACGAACCATTTTGAGTGTCGATCACTGCACCATTTGTTATACGTCAAGAGGAGATTGAAATCTACCCCAAATAAGCGTTTAATCACTTATACAAACCCTAGCAAAGCCTCTGTACCACATGTGGGGTGGTATACCTCGAAATGACTTTGAGAATGCTGATATGTTGCTCAATAGAAGAGACTGGATGGTGCCATGTCAACTGTAAACTTGATTTTTTTGTTAAAGCTATTGGCACTGAAGCGTCTGATTCCGCAGCTCATCACTCGATTCATCTGTATGCCAAAGATTTTTGTACTGGTCGTCATTATTTGTTTGCCTCTGATTATGTTGCTGACCGTGTTTATTTGCAACTTTATTCAATGCAACTCCATGGGCTAATTCAATTTCTTGCAGTACCACAAGGTGAAGAGGGCGTTGGGGTTCTCCGTGGTGTTTTTGAAAGCATGCTCATGGAATGTTCAAGATTTGTGATTTACAGACAGCAAAAGAGCATACCTTGGAACTTCCATTGGATCTCACTATGTTTCTATTTTCCTCCAACAACTCTAAATTTCAAAATACCATTATCGCTATTTCCGCCCAATTAAAAACTGCCGATTCGTTCATCAAGCCAAATCTCCGTGCAAACAGACTGGGCTTCGTGATGTGTTCGGCATCCATGGGAATCCGTTGGTCCCAAAATTGTATTTTGTTGTACCTCCTGTACGTTTTGAATCTTTTAGATATCGAAGCTATCATGGAACAGATGGTAAATCGTTATCACAAAAGGTATGTTAAGAAACTGTCTCAATTTGTTTTGACAAATGAGACTTTCCGGCCTTTTTCCACACAATATACAGCGTTTGATTTCTTAATACAAAGAAAGAATGCAGTATGGCGATAATAACTTCACCGAGGAAATAACCATTTTCTTTGTCAGGAAGTTAATTCAATCCCTTCAAATTTGAAACCTTAATTTCTTGTATATAATTGCTGATCTATAAGACTGTTTAACCTTGATATTTTTGATCCAAGAAAAAACAAACCGGTCTTTCCTTCTACTATTATCTTAGATGAAATTAAGGAATCTATTTTGTGTTGGTATTTTGTAGACATATATTAATCTCTCCGAATCATCTCCCGATTAATACAGGAAAGGAACTATCAACCGATTTTACTTACTGCTTGTTGTACTTGTACCCCATCAGTAATAGTTATCGAATACTCTGGCGTAGTCAGGGATGTACCCATGTACACGTTTGGATTCCGGTGAATCATTTTTGAAGCAAGTTGCGTTGGTAATGCCATATGAATTTCTTTAATGGGCAATTCATCCAGAATCTTGGTCAAATTTCGAACTGTGACGCCTAATTAAATGATAAAATTTGTACCACTTATTACCACCTCCTGGAAGTATGGTAATCCTATTTTTCGCCTGGAGGCATAATGATTTTAACACATCCAATCCTTCCAAAACACTTGAATCCTGTCCACTAATGGTAAATATACATATATGCAATTCAGATACCTTGTGAGTACACGCTTAATACCACCAATTTCAATCAAATCTTCCAAAGCTATTTGCCAATCCTTAGACACATCAAATGCTCTATGAAAGGTAACGTCTAGAGGGGATGCTAATTGAACTAGTTCCGCAGTTCTGTGTTTATCGATGGATCCATCAGGAGAGAGAATTCCAAATACGACTCCAGCTACCCCCATTTCTTTACACAGTAAAATATCATCTTTCATAATATTGAATTCAATATCAGAATAGCAAAAATCCCCACCTCTAGTCTTCAGTGATAATAGAGCTACCTTGGTCTGATCATCACCATGATTGGGATCTTTATAGCCAGCTTACATTGTTTAATGGTACCTTTTGAAGGGGTAGTACCGCCTTCCAATAGATTGGCACAAAGTTCGACTCTATGTGCACCATTCTTCTCAGCAATAATGGCACTTTCGACACTTTCCAAACAAACTTCAAGGACACAAGACATAAAAAGGAAAAAAAATAGATAGAATGAGAGTAATAGTAGGATAGATTAGACTATATCATGACTAGTTAACTAGTGAATCTAATCAGTATCTTAAACCAATTAACCAAATATTGAAAGCTTATTTTGGGAGAGAAAGCTTCTATTTCATACTAATTCAATGAAGAAGAAAGCTTCTATTTCATACCAATGTGAGAGATTATTTAACGTCTGGTTGTAGCCACTGTTGTTTCAGACCACTGCTTTGTTTTTCCCATTGTGACGAATTACATTGCAATGGAAAGGAAACCACCGAATACTGTGTCAGCATTAAAACCACACAGTGCTATTCCTCTGACGGAGACGACAACCGTGTTCCAGGCAGCTGCGTACATGGCGGCAAAGAGACACGATGCCATTCTGATTGTTAACGCTGACGGTGAACTGGTTTGTCTTGTTCTCTTATCCGTAGTCTGGAATCATCACTGATAGAGATTTAGCTTATCGTGTGGTGGCCTTGGAGTTGAATACTGATGCTACTCCAGTCTCCACTATCATGACTAGAAATCCTGCTTCCGTCACCACTATCGTATAATCTCTATTTTACTTATTGTAGGACCCCGCAATGGATGCATTGAATAAAATGATGGCCGGTAAATTCAGACATCTTCCAGTGGTGCATGAAATTCACGATTATTACGATGGAATGGTTCATGTTAATACGATTGACCCTTCCCAGGCGAATGTTTTTGGAATAATAGATATTGTAAGCTTGTATTGCTTATTTTATAGACAAAATGTTTATATGACCAAATTGAAAGACTCGAAAAGGCACAACTTTCGTCTCAGAAACTAAAGGATGCCTTAATGAATGCGGAGGATATTCTTCCAAACATGGTCGGCAATTCTTCTTATCAAGCATTTGCTAACATGATTCACTCAAAGATGGAACTTCAAACATTATCCAATCTCATGGATATTGACCCATTGCAAGCTCCACTAGTTAACTTAAATTCTTCTGTATTAGACGCAGTAAAGCAAATGGCAGATGCGAGAACTACAGGTGTACTGGTAGTCGACACTGTCGAATCAGGTTCCAAGTTAGTCGGAATCTTTACCACAAAGGATTTAGTGTTGAGAGTGTTGGCTGCAAAGTTGGATCCTGCAGCCACAATTATTGATAGGTATTCTATTTTGATACTCAATTACAAAGGGTCATGACTCCAAACCCTGACTTTATCAGTCCTGATATAACTCTTTTAGACGCTTTAAAGAAAATGCATTCCAATAAATACCTTCATTTACCAGTCGTGAAAGATGGTACTATTTTTGGAATGGCGGATGTTTTGAAATTAACTTATCATCTACTCCGTCAAATAAACGAAACAGAACGACAGGAAGGTCCTGGCCCAATTTGGGATCGGTTTTGGGAAGAATCTTCAAAAAAGAGTTCGGATATCGGAACTCAATCTTATTTATCTGGAAGCCAACATGCTAGATATATATCTTACTCGGATGATGGTGACACCATAGACCCTGATGATTCTGCATCTATGATTACTCCAAGCTCATCTCTCTTGAAAAGTCAAATTGGAAGAGCGGAGGACGAATTTGTTTTCAAATTTAGAGATGAAGTGGCCAATAAAACAACCAGATTCACTAGCAATATCAGAGACTTGGATGCTATTCGAGTTTTTATTGCAAACAAAGTATTTCAAACTTATGGCGGTAGATTTGATAAAAATTCAATTCACTTATGTTATATGGATGAGGAAGAGGATTTGGTAAATTTAATCACAGATCGAGATTTAGAAGATGGTGTGTTGATGGCTAAGTCGTCAGGGCTAAAGTCATTAGTGCTTATGTTGGATAGGAGAAGAATGAAATTTAAAAATCCCCGACTGGATAAAATGAAGAGTATTGAGACTATCCAAAATGATGATTTTGGCTTAACACAACAGTTTGAAATCGTTTTCCCTATAATTGTAAGTGGGGCCATTGTTGCCGCTGGTGTTTACCTTCTTTCCAGGCCATTTCGTTATTAATGACCAAATACCATCATCTAATAAACACTCACTGCATACTTTAAAATTTGAAGGTGGGTTTAAATTTTCGGGAGAGTCTGATGTCCTAGATACCAATCATCAACTATTGTTTGGTGATGTATTCATTTAATTTTTTTTTTTTTTTTATTGTTTTTTATGGATTCAGAATTACAAGCACAATTGAATGGAATTAAACAACAGACCAATAGTGGACTGGATAACCAAAAACAGGTACCATAGATTTTCTGAACGATGAAAGGCTGCAATTCTTTTGAAGGCAGTGGAAGAAACCATTGTTGAACAAAATGGAGAATTGTCACCAATAGCTTATTTTGGAACTTTGGTAATCAATGTTTCTTCTTACATAATATTCAGATGACAATAGTTGAGCAGGCTATTACAAATGAATCTCCCGTTATTAGTCCGTCAGTTTATTTATTAGCAATTATTTTTCCAAAGTAAGAACACAAGTAACCGTATTTTACAAATTAGGATCAATGCAAATGTGTTGAAACTCAAATTTACTGACATTGCTTCAATGCTTGAATCTATTCTAGTTCAATATAACAACGATGCACCAGTTGTACGATCAGTAAGTCATTCGCGTTAACTTTAGACAATCATTTGCATCGAGTACTTGCTATTTGCTATTGATAATACTGCATGGTCTTCTGAAACTTTATCTAAAAAATTGTTTCAACATTTGTTGAATTTGTGTGTTGATGCTCGACCTAAAGTGAGGAAGCGAGCTAGTGATGCTATAAAAAGGATTTTGTCTAATCCACCACCACCAACTACGAATCACCCATGTTGTACTCTGGCAATTGATTTTTGCAGTGTTGTGTTAGAAGACTATATAAGCACTTCTGGCGGTAGTAAATTTTCAAGTAAGTGGTTAAGCACCCTAACATGGCGTAGAAGAAAATGATTCAGAAGTATTGGATGTTTTGGTGTTCTTAAAATTAATGATTACGGTGTTTGCTAGACAAAGTAGAAACGATAAAATTCGAGCAAAACTAGATAAGTTGCTGAAAGCTTTGCTGGGTCTTCCTCGTCGTAGCTCTGGAAGTGGGGATGTTATCTTAACTCAATGGGTGTTTGAAGTTTTAGATACTCTTTTGAATAGTAACAATGAGGAACGATTGGATTTTAAAGTGGTGGATATGGTTGTGAAATCATTGATTGAACTTTCACCTTACGAAAATGATTCAATTCTGACCCCTACTTGGTTGGCCGTATTGACTAATGGATTTTTCCGACTTTCTACTTACGTTTGTGATTATGAATTGGGTAATTTACAAGACGCAGACAAATATTTAGTCGAGTTCATCACATATGATTATGATGCCCTTTTTTCGTCATTCTTCAATCGAATATTCACCACCCTTTATCAGTCCAATAATCAAATCAAATCATCAATTTTGGAGAAATCCACAGTTTTATTATCTAGTATGATTGAAAATGGTGTTTCAAAGTCAATGATAGAGAAAGCAAAGACCAGCAATGATAGTACACTCTCACAAATAATTCAACTACTTGAGGGTTCTTTGACTGATATTCATCAAAGAGAGAATTGGGGTCATATATTACTTATTTCAGCTGCAATCTTTCGTGTAAGTTGTATTTTTGTTTACAAGCTAGAGACTTGGTTCAGATAGTCCCGAATTAATTCATCAAATTTTATCACACATAATGGAATTTAGAGATGATTCATCTTTCTCTTCTAGTTTCCCCTACAAATTGGAGATCCAGACAGCACTCCAATCTGCAATACAAGGATTGGGTATTGAAATGTTTCTGTCATATGTTCCTTTGAATATTGAAAATGAACACAAAAATCAACCTCGTCGTCCCTATTTATTGTCCAATATTTGTGATGCTCTCCAAGAACCAAATGTTACATCCGAATGGTCCCCTTATCGTATTTTAGGCCCACACAAACTTAATTTCTTTGTATCCCAATTACTCCCACTATCAGATCGTATGTTAGTAAAGGCTGGTGGTTTATGGGAGACTGGGAGAGAATTAGAAGCTAAGCTGTATGAAACATTAGGTTTGCAAATTTGGAGTCTGTTCCCTTTTATATGCAGCAGCTTACCTTGTGATGTTGGTGATTCCTTCGGTTTCTTGGCTAAACATCTTGGGAGAGTGTTAACAACCTCTCCAACTCAGCTGTACCCAAGTTTACCCAGTTCTGCAGATTTAAGGCCAGTTGTTTGTCATGGTTTGGAAAATTTGGTGGAGTCATTTCACCTTCTTGCGTCCTTGACAGCTGAAGACGGTGATGATGATGAAAAAATCCGTTGGAAGGAGGTATCAGTCAGTCTAGGAAAAGAAGTAATCGGCAAGATTCAAAAATATGGTAACAGGTTCTTGTCATCACTTTGTAATATTTACACTGCAATTGATTTGGATGTATTACAAAATTTGAAAACCAAAGGTCAAGCTTTGCAAGTTATTCATGAAAAGTCAATCCAACATTACGAAAAAACCATTAAAAAGATATTGTTGATAGTTGACCCAACATCATTATCCGATTATTTCATGACCATGGTCAAGATTCTATTGGAAAAGCAAAATATCACAGTGAAAATTGAGGTAGATTTGTTATCAATTTACTCAATCCTTGATCTTGTATTAATTATGATTCCATTTTTGGAAAAGAGTGATTTACAAGAAACACCATTGACAATTTTCTACAATTTTTGCCAGGACCATATAAAGGAGAAGGATGCTACGTTCCAGAAAAAGTCATACAAATGCCTTACACATGTATTACCATTTCTCACTACCATTCAATTAAATCTCAAAGTGTTAATTGATAACCTGCTAGCAGATGTCGTTCTTTCGAATTTGAGCCCTGGATCAACAAGATTGCGTGTGAAACTCATTCAGCTTGTTGTGGAACACTTAGAAGACAAAGAGTTAACATTATATTTTATTCCAGAAGCATTACCAGAAGTTATGCTCGCTACCAAAGAGTCCAGTGAAAAGACTAGGGACTCCGCATATGACTGTTTGGTGGCTATGGGACATAAAATGATTGAAGGTGGCGTTGGAGAATCAATTGAATCATTGAATATGAATGATGATGAAAGTATGGATGAATCTAAACCACACAAAGGAGACTTATCTATTCGTGAATTTATCATGATGGTTGCTGCTGGATTGGCCGGAGAAACTTCACACATGCAAAGTGCAGCTATTGCTAGTTTGGGGAGGCTTTTATTTGAATTTTATGGTATTTGTGTCAACTAACAATGTAGATTCAATGAACATTGAACTGGTCACTGAGTTGTTGAAGACTGTATTACTCGCAATGTCTTTCAAGAACCGCGAAGTAACCAAGGCTGCATTAGGATTTGTGAAAGTTTCCATTGTGTGCTTACCAAAAGATGTATTACATGTGTACTTGGAGTCTATTGTAATTTATTGTTTTCTGATCTCAATCATAGATAACTACAATTCTTACTCACTCAAGAGATCATAAATCTCATTTTAAATCCAAGGTTCGGCATATTTTCGAAAGGTTGATTCGAAAATTTTCATACGAAGAGATTGATCAGCATTTCCCACAATCCGACAAAAAACTTATATTGAATATCAAGAAAAGAAAGGAATCTCTGAAGAAAAGAAAAGCGATGGATGATGCTGATGGTAATAATGGCAAATCTGTTGTGAAACCAGTGAAGGAAAAGGCATTTGTAGAAGCCTTCCATGATAGTGGCAGTGAATTGGATAGTGATGAAGAAAAAGACGAGCACTATATTCCAGAGAAATTTAAAGATGAAGGAAAGCAGACAGTAATATAAGTTCAACTAACTTTTAGTCAAAATTGAAATCACAAACTATTATTAGAGAAGATGATGTGATAGACTTCTTGGATAAGCAGATTGTATCTCAAGTCAGTCATGTGAAATTATCAAAGAAAATGAACAAGACTAATGATAATTTAAAGAAGAATTCCGATGGGCGTTATGTGATAGACGAGTCTGATAGTGATGAAGATAATGCAAAACCCGTCATTAGTGAGGATTATTACAAACAATCACTTGCTTCAGAGGTGTCATTCACAAGAGCTGCTGATGGTCGTGTCAAATTTGTTAAACGAAAACGTGACGAAGACGATGTAGAGGGTGGTGAAGTCACTACGACAGTAGGAAAAAGATGGAATGCTGGGACTAAAAAACGAAAGGAAGTAGAGCAAGACAATAACAAACTTCTTGGACGGCAATATAAAGCAAAACGAGCTGGAGGTGATGTTAAAAGGGCTGGTATGCCAGATCCTCATGCTTTCATCCCTCTTACCAGTAAGATTGTCGGAAATATGTAAGTCTATAAATTTATTGATATCAGGAATAAATCAACAAAACTCGATGGAACACTGAAAAATATTCTGAAGGCTGCACATAAGGGTAATGAAATAGGAACCAAGGCGCGCTCGATAAAGGTGAAAGGTATTAATAAGAGTAACAAGAAACATAAATAAACGATAAATCTACCTCAAGGCGAAGCCTATCTTTAGTGCACTCAGAGTTGGTTTAATTAAACTCGAGAATGGCTACACTTATAATAACTTTGTATTTCCATATCTTAAAATAAGAATTTCTAAAGGTTTTCTTCCCTTTCTAATTATGACTTCATCCCTCTCACTGATATTTTTTTTTTTCATGGCAAGTGCAACACTTTGGGCAAAGGTATATAGGAATCAGCACTACAACGTTCGGTTTAAAACAACAAGCAGCTATGGATTGAATTCATTGAAATGTAATGCGACCAGACTTGGGATTAATAGATAGTTGAAAAAACTCTAGAACCACCCAAATTAGAACCAATAAAGAAGACTCATGGAGATTTAGTATGCAACTTGGAACTTTCAGGATATATGCCAGATCACCTGGATTTTGTTTCTTATTTTGCGAGGTATTCTGGCCAACAGATGAGAATGCCAACTTCAGAAGTAATTCAGTAACTTTCAAATATAATTAACCATCTAGTCTACAAACAAAAGTCGCTAAATGGCATGTTAATAAAGGTCCGTTCGTGCATGCAAAGTCCAAGGAAGTATTTGAACGAAAGACATATCGAAGATTAGTTCAGGTAAATTTAGAAATTAATAAATTTGGATAGGTGTTTGATACTCATCCTTCCACAGTCAGTCAATGGATCAAGTATGTAAATGAAAACCTACCATCTGGAGTAGACATGCAAGTTGAACGATTTGAATGGAAACCATTAGATTATAGTATGAAAGTACCTAAGATACAGGAGAAGAAAACTCATGCGCAGCTCATTCTGGAGGAGGAGGCCAATTATTTAAAGAAATTTCAAGCAGCTTAAAATGATTTCTTTTTAAAAATCTGACGAGATTGAAGCATTAATATATTGTCCCAATAATGATTTTCAAGTTGATTTCTATTAAATAGTCAAGATTTTTAGCAATAAAGTCAACACTAAGATCCATTTACGGCATCGTGAACGTAGATTTATTAGAAGACTAAAAGGAATTTTATGAAATGCTTCAAAGACACGAAAGCAAGTAGGTTAAGACCAAATGAACACCATTTCTTTAACTCATTTGCAACATCAAACTCTAGCCAACTACCACTCGGTCAAAGAGCATCTAAACCCTCCCTTTGATCATTTCCAACTCATTAGGGCTTGTTTCGGTTTACTAAAAAGGAACGGCGTGTGATTCTAGTAAAAAAATCATTATAATTTTCCCACCTCATTCACGACTAGTACGTCCCTCGCTCTCTCTTAATCAATACTAGAAATCCCTGTCTGTTGACCAAATACTCTGATGAATTTTATCCGTCTGTCTAAGCGAGGCCTGGCGAAATGCCGGCCTTTTTCCTCCTCAATCTCTGTTAAAACTGAATCCTTTGTCAATTCACAATCTTCTTCCTATGTTGCTTCCATGTATTCTGCTTGGTTGCAAGATCCTAAATCTGTCCATGTATCATGGCAAGCTTACTTCGCTAACGTCGCATCCGGCTCCACAAATCCATTTTCAACCCCTCCTACCTTAATGGCTCCTGTTGACACTGAAGCTACCGTGGGTGATGTTGGTTCTATCACATCTATACCTACTGGTGAAATTTTGGATCATATGAAAGTTCAATTGATGGTTAGAGCTTACCAAATTCGCGGTCACCAATTGGCTAAATTAGACCCGTTAGAAATTAACTTCACAGAAGCTTCAACCGCTCCTGAATTATCTCTTGCCCATTATGGTTTTACCGATGCTGACTTGGATAGAAAGTTCTTTTTGGGTATTTTTAATTAAATTGATTTCAGGTTCTGGAATTCTGCCTCAATTTGTTGAAGGTGGAAAATCTGAAATGACCCTTCGTGAAATTTTCGATAAATTAAATGAAGTCTATTGTAACGATGTAATTGCTTATATTTTTTAGGTGGCTCTATTGGAATTGAATATGGCCATATTGCTGATAGAAATGCATGTGATTGGCTTCGTAAAAAATTCGAAGTTCCAGTAAAATATCGCTATACCAAGGAACAAAAATTGGTTATCCTTGATCGCTTAATGTGGTCTGATCACTTTGAACGATTTGTTTCAACCAAATATCCACATGAAAAGCGTTTTGGGCTAGAAGGTTGTGAAAGTTTAATCCCTGGAATGAAATCAATTGTAATTGATTTTGCTAATAGGATAGATTGATGCGTCTGTAAATTTGGGTGCCAACTCACTTGTTATTGGAATGCCTCATCGTGGACGTCTGAATGTCCTAGCCAATGTAGTTAGAAAACCTCATGAATCTATTTTCTCTGAATTCTCTGGTACCAAGGACGATAATGTTGAAGGTACTGGTGACGTAAAGTATCACTTGGGAATGGTGAGATTATTAGATTTCTGATTGTAGACCTATGTCCGTCCTACCCCATCAGGAAAAATGGTGCATTTATCCTTAGCTGCTAATCCATCCCATTTGGAAGCTGTAAATCCAGTTGTCCAAGGAAAAGTTCGTGGTATACAATTTTTCCAAAACGACGAAAAAGAAAGACTTCAATCTATTCCTATCTTGCTTCATGGTGATGCTGCTTTTGCTGGACAAGGAGTTGTTTATGAAACTCTTGGAATGACCAATTTGCCAGGATACACAACTGGTGGAACTATTCATTTAGTTGTCAATAACCAAGTCGGTTTTACTACCGATCCTCGTTTCTCTCGATCAACACCCTACTGTTCAGATGTTGCGAAGACCCTAAATGCACCAATTCTCCATGTTAACGGAGATGACACAGAGGCAGTTGTTTATGCTTGTGACTTAGCTTCAGAATGGAGAGCCAAGTTCAAAACCGATGTTGTTGTAGACATTGTTTGTTATAGAAAGCATGGACATAATGAAACTGATCAACCGTCATTCACCCAACCATTAATGTACCAGGTAGAATTTTTTACTATTTTAATTGTTTCATAGCGAATCTCTAAAATGACTCCTGTCTTAGAAAAGTATAGTGCGCAATTGATTGCTGAAGGTGTTACCACCACCGAAGAAGTTGAAGCAATGAAATCTCGAGTTTGGGGCATTTTAGAACAAAATTTTGCCAAGAGCAAAGATTACGTCCCTACATCTGCAGAATGGGTTTCTAGTACATGGAGTGGTATGGTTATCGTTTACTAAATTTAGATTTCAAATCACCTGCAGAATTACGTGAAACTACAACCCCTTCCCGCACCACTGGGGTTGAAAAGCAACTGTTAGAACATGTTGGGTTTAAATCGTCTTCATATCCAGCCGATTTTAAAGTTCACAGCAATTTAGCCCGTATTTTGAAAACGCGTGTGAAGTCTATTGAAGATGGTGAAGGTATTGATATGGCTACCGCCGAGGCCATGGCTTTTGGAACATTGTTGGCCGAAGGTCATCATGTAAGACTTTCTGGACAAGATGTAGAACGTGGTACCTTCTCACACCGACATGCCCTGTTGCATGATCAAAACTTGGAGAATACATTTGTGCCCCTCAACCATTTAGTCGAAGCAGGAAAACTTCCAGTTCAAAGTGAATTTACTGTTTGCAATTCTTCTCTGTCAGAATTTGGTACTCTAGGGTTTGAATTGGGTTACTCTCTTGTGTCTCCTAATCAATTGGTTATTTGGGAAGCGCAATTTGGAGATTTTGCCAATAATGCACAATGTATTATCGATCAGTTCATTGCATCTGGTGAACAAAAGTGGCTACAAAGATCTGGATTGACAATGCTTTTACCTCACGGTTATGATGGTCAAGGTCCTGAACACTCATCTGCTCGTGTCGAAAGATTTTTGCAATTATGTGATGAAGATCCTTATCATATGCCTGACAAATCTGGAAATGATATTGACAGTGCCGCACGTCAGCATCAGGACTGCAATATGCAAGTTGTTATGCCAACTGTACCAAGTAACTATTTCCATGCATTGCGTCGTCAAGTTCACCGAGATTTCCGAAAACCTTTGATTGTATTTGAATCCAAATTTTTATTACGGTACCCAATGGCTAAATCGTCGTTAAGTGAAATGACTGAAGGAACCAGATTCCAAAGATTGATCCCTGAAGTTCTTCACCCTAACGCACTTGCCTCATTATCCCAAGAATCCAGTGAATCAGTACCACTAAACACATATGCTGGAAACAATGTTGAACCGCGACTACCATATGCATTAGCAAAGGATCCTAGTAACCCACCAGTTCTAATCGGCGATGCTACTGTCGCTGCTCCTGCTGCTGATGGTTTTATCTTGTTACCACCTAATCAGATACGAACTGTAATCTTCTGTTCAGGACAAGTTTACTATGCCTTGAACAAAGCCAGAGCATTGAATAATTTAAGGCATATTGCTATTGTTCGAATTGAACAATTACATCCATTCCCTTTCTGGGAATGTCAATCAGTTATTGATTTCTATGGCGAATCATTGGAAGAAATTGTTTATTGTCAGGAAGAATCTTTCAACAGTGGTGCATGGAGTTTTGTTGAACCAAGATTACATACAGCAATTCAACATTCGAATTGGTTTGCTTCTGAGAAGGTAAGCAAAACTGATACTTCTCTTTTATCTCGACTCTTCTCAAAACCTAATTCTTCCAGTATTAATCATTCAAAGGGTAAAATCTGGCAAGATAAGCTCGATGCAGAGCGTTGTTCTGGAGGTTTAGAAAATGCTAGATCAACTATACATGAATCAAGATCTGTTAGAGGTGGTAGACTGGTTAGATATGCTGGACGTGATATTTCGGCTGCACCTGCTACTGGTATCAAGAAACAACATAAATTCGAAGAGAAAGCATTCTTATCCGAAGCCTTACTTGGTGGAAAACTAGTGTACCCACCAGCTAGAGTAGAACAAGATGTCCCAATTTTTTATGAATAGTGAAATGATGCTTTTAAAATGATTTACTAAATTCCATTTTGTGTTATCTAAGTTAGTTGAAATGTGTGCAACCAAATCAGGTTTAACGATACAGCACTTTGTTTCTTTGAATGAACACAAAGAACTTAAAACGAATTCTGGTTACTAGGAAACTACCAATAATCACCCAACAAAAACTAGAGAAACTCAAGTATGAAATACCTTGGTTGATTCTGTAGCGTTGAATTAACTCAATGGCAATCTCATGAACAAGCAATTCCCCGTCACATCCTAATGGATTGGATCAAGGAAAAAGATGGAGTTTTGTTGATGCTGACAGATACAGTGGATACTGAATTATTGTCATCAGGTATATTGGATCCATGTTCAATTATTAGGGAGTAAACTTCAATGTCTATCAACCATGTCAGTTGGATGCGACCATATTGATTTAGAAGGTTGACGATTCAGTATGATTTATTAGGTATTAGCGTGCAAAAATAGGAAGGTTGAAGTGTATAACACACCAGGTAAACCAATCTTAAGGGAACTGATACATTTAAGGAGTTTTGACTGATGCAACAGCTGAATTGGCCATTGGACTATTACTCTCTACACTCAGGAAGATTCCACAAGCGATTAATGCAGTAAAGGATGGGAAGGTGATTCTGTTTGAAGTTAACTGTTGACAGTGGGGGCCATGGAATCCTGTCTGGATGTGTGGTACTCAATTAACAGGAAAAACAGTCGGTATTGTTGGGCTCGGTTCAATTGGTATGGCAATTGCTGAGAGACTTATTCCTTTTAAAATTAGTAATTTCACGTACATTTATTTACTTTAGAGTCACTTCTATATACTGGAAGAACAAAAAAGGAAACGATATTTCCTTCCATGTTTTGTAGCCTTGATGATCTTGTCGCTCAATCAGACATAGTGATCATTGCATGTAATTATTGATTGCTAATCTTTGTTTGAAGGTGATCTAAATGCACAAACAAAAGGCATGTTTGATAAATCGGTTTTTGAAAAAATGAAATCCAACTCCGTATTAATTAATATTGCTCGTGGTTTGATTGTTAATCAATCTGATTTGGTTGATGCACTGGACAATCATCAAATTGAAGCTGTTGGTTTAGACACAACCGATCCAGAACCACTCGACACAAATCATCCACTTCTCACTCGTTTGCAAGATCGATGTGTCATATTACCTCATATTGGTAGTGCTACGTTTGAAACTAGAGAAGCAATGGCTGATTTGGCACTTTCGCAATTGATCCATCACTTGGATGTTAAATCGTCCTAGATTAATATATACACCAAGCAGTTAAAAAAAACGCTGATGATGATGATTCTATCAATATATTTACTTACTCATTACACATTCTAATCGTGGTTGATTATGTTAGTCTGTCTGCGTTGTTGTGGCGAACATCAAAACGTGCAGTGAGATAAGTTTACAATTAGAACATACAAAATGTGGGACGCTATCAGGACAGATGATTTGGTAAGTTTCCTAGTTGCTGATTGTCTCAAAGGATCGTCTGAAGTCCTTCTTTTCTAGTATCAAGAAAAAGAAAGCAGTTTCGTCGCTTTTAAATTCTAGAGACGATAATGGCAACACCCCATTATTGTACGCTGTGTCTATAGGGTCTGTGGATATTGTTGAGTATCTTTTGTCTCTTGCAGGCATCAATTTGAATTGTCAAGATACTGAAGTAATCAATTCCGCTCTAAATTTATCAATAGAGTAAATACACTCCACTTCATAAAGTATAAATCCTTGTTTATTTTAATGCTAGTGTCTTCTTAATGGGGATTTGAAAATGGCGTTGAAGCTCCTCTCCCATAAATCAGTCGATTTTGACCTCAAGGATAATGAAGGATTTACTTTTTTAGAAATGCTCCAGGTAAGGGTCATGTTAATCCGAATATTGTTAGGCAAGCTTAAAACTACCAAAGTTAGAAGAGTGTCAAGAGACAAACAGATTACAATTAGACAGTGAAGATGATGATAAAGAGTTAGATATTAGTGACACTGAGCCAATGATTGACTTTCAAAAGCATTCTTCCTCTGACACTCTGTGGACTTGGGGCTCCAACAACAACTATTTGTTGGGTCATGGCGACTCCGATTCAAGATCATACCCAGAACAGATCTACATACCAATTAGCAAAGCTGATTCATTAAGCTTTGATGAATTACTTGACCAAGATCCTGTAATAGTACAGATTGTAATGTCAAAGTATCACGTTGCATTGTTAACACATACGCAATTGTTCACCTTCGGGTAAGGTCTTTATGCTAATATTTTCATGTAGGTTTGGAATAGGAGGTAGACTGGGGCATGGAAATGAGTCTACGATGTTCAAACCAACACCAGTACGTGGAATTGATGGAAGAGTCAGTTTTGTTGCGTGTGGTTATGATCACACTCTCGTTATCAGTGAGACTGGAGAATTGTGGAGTTGGGGAAGTAATAAGCATTTTCAATTGGGCTATCCAACTGATGGAGAAAATCAACTTACGCCATTCCAAATTTCTCTTAAAAAGTGCTATCCAATCGGAATAGGTATATGATTTTATCTTATATATCAGCTGCCTCTAAATTTCACTCTGCCGTTTTCACAGCGAATGGAGCGGTTTATACTTGGGGTACGAATAATGGACAGTTAGGATATCAACAAGCAACCCAACCGACACCAAGAAAAGTTACCGCCTTTCCTACTCAGATGATAAAACAAATTGTAGCCACAAACGAATCGACAGCGGTATTGGTAGAATCAAACGAAGTATACGTATTTGCCTCCTTCACAATCAAAAGAATCAATTTTCCCCAACCATTATACAGAACTTTTAGTAGATTTTCATCTAAAAAACATGGTTTAAAGCCATTCAAAATATTTTCAGGTCCTCACGAATTGGCCTGTGTTATGTCATCTGGAGATATTTATATGTGGAATGCCACGGAAAGGGATCCATCTTTAATTGTCAGTGCTACCAATATACGAAAAGTATGGTCAGTCAGGAGAAAACAATTTGCTGCAGTTAACTGTGCCATAGGCGTGGATTCAAGCTTGCTAGTTTGTACTGAAAATGGATATGCTTATCTGGGCGAAAGGTATTGAATTGTGAACCTTAACTTCAACTAGAAAGTGCAATAGTATTGAAAAAACCCATTCTCCATATCAACCAAAAACCAACTCTAAAACTGATTTCTTTAAAATTGAAAAGGACCAGTCTCCATACAAATATTCTAGACTTTCTAACCTTGAACATATTGAATTGGTATCGGCAAGTAGTAGTGGCTCGTATGCTGCTGTAAGATCCGATTTTCGATGTCCTCAAAAGATCACTCGTGTAGAGCCTATTTCAAGTTTTCTTTCTGCTGGATTAGAACCAAGTAGAAAAGATTTTGATTTGAAGATTATATCCGCCGAGGGGGAGGTGATGTATGCACACTGCTGTATGTTTCTACTGCGAAGCGAATGGTTTAGAGCTGCTTTCTCGCACCCTTCACATGTTAGATCCACAGATTATTCATTGGATGTATCGAATCACTTAAAAGTACTTAAATTTTTTTACATCACCAAAAGACCTTTGGAACTCTTAATATCCTTCATCTACACGGGGGATTTTGAGAAGCCATGGAGTATCCACTACTCAGTTGATAGAAATGACAATTCAGTGCAATCGAAAATCTATAATCAGTTTACATATTTGGTGAAGTTACTGAAGTTAAACGAAACTGAAATACTACAATGTTACTTTAAATCCGCAAGCCTATCACTTAATCAACAAGTCTTGGAAAATTTTCCTGGTGTTGCCAATGTGGCAATCCAACTCTCAGATAGGATAACGTATGGTCATTCATTATTCCTTTCTACTCGCGTTCCTTTTTTTAGCGTTTTGGTTGGTCATGAAAGTCGGTGGTCAAGAAGTAGCTTCGAATCAGGCCATCCTTTAATTAATTTAAGTCATATCTCTTATGATGTTTTTAGAGCTATTGAAATATGGTCTATCGATGGGGATACCAATGTCTTTTCTAATCAGCAATTTGAAGACGTGACGCGTTGGTTGCTTTACATCCGATCCGTTTTGATAGCTGCAGATGAGCTGCTTGTGCCCGCTATAGTTTCAGTTTGTTCAGTAGTGCTTGCTAGATTTATAACAATTCGGAACGCTTTCGATCTATTGGGATTGGCTGATAGTCATAATGCGGTGGAATTAAAATTAGCCTCATTGGATTTTGGTAAGTCAATTCTTTTTTATGGCAACTAGTAATTCGAAACATTGAAACCTTTCTTAAAGATGGCAGTTTGTACACTTTATCTGAAGACCTCCTTGGTTTGGTCCAATCTCATCTCCGCTATTTGCAAATATGTAAACTGCCTCTCATGTTGGGTAGTGGTGGTTATTATGATAGTTTGGCGAAACAATCGAAAATTAATGCACGAAATTCTTTTAATTGGAAGTCTGCATATACATCTTCCTACGAAACTTTGGTAGGAGGATCGTTTCAAAGTTTTGCGTCTATACCATCACCAGCATCTGTATCTACAAAGTTGTCTTGCAGCGTTAATATGTCTCCTCTTTTGATGCCCTTGAATATTAATATCTCTATGTCTCCAGTCATAATGCCGGATCAGCGAATAGACGACGAAATTTTTCCATTTGAACTTGACAGTAGTAATCGCACTTCACCGCAAAGTCATACTGAGCTATGTTGGATGATTTCTCCCCAAGATAAAAAGAAAAGGTATGGGCTTTGTCTCTAATTGTAGGCGAAATCAGGCGAAAAAATCGCAAAAGTTATCTACTAGTGTTATTCAAACGACTTCAGAGAGTTTAAACGAGACCCGTCCACCCATTCCTATAAATGAAAGGCCAAAGCATCAAGATATCGCTTCAAGTAGTTATCCGCCTTTACGGAACTGTAGTGCATCGGCAACTAAATCATTTGGACATCCACTGCCAGGAACTCCTAGTTTAAAACCGATAACGACTGATAATTCACCTTTCAAGACAGTAATTTGATTGCATCTGATGTATAGACTTTTAAAGCTGCGAATACTCCACCTGGTTGCAATGGAAGTCTCCAAATCTTTGGCTTAGAAGCAAAGCGGCCAGTAAAGCTCAGTCAAAAAGAAAGAAAGAAATTATTGCAACAAAAAGTGGCCGAGCCAGACATTGCTCTGGGAAAATTGAAGACGTCAATGCCTGCTTGGTCGAACCTTAGTAAAAAATGCGAGATTAAACAATCATTGGAAGAGATACAGCAAGAACAGAAGTTATCGCCAGTGAGTTGTGACCTATCATCAAAGCTGCCCATGAAGTATCCTAATTATTAAACTTTACTAACTTTTGAAGGTGGTTGAATAATTCTACTCCACCAACCAGTTCTTTGTCTGTCTCTTTAAAGAGTATTCAGTTAGAGCAGAAGTTGACTCAGCAGAAACAGTTGAAAGAGATGACTAAACCACTCAGTAGAATTCAAATAGAGGAGTCCGCTATGAATGAAATACTCAATTTTTATAAGGACTCTAATGATGAAAAGGTGGGAAAGTGGTTCACGATTGAAAGAAAACCATGATCCTTAATCAGTATGCAGACCATGAATCTCAGTCAGCACGCAGTTTGCGTTATTACTTATTACTTTAATATAATGTGAAATATTTACAGTTCCTGTAATCTTTAATTGTATAATTGCAGACGTAGCATACTTGCCATTATATTTATATCATAATTTACTCCATTGGCACTGATCTGATCCTCAGAAATAAAGCGAAGGGTCTTGAGGACCCTTTCTTATTTTCACTTTGCTTTACAATGGTAAAAAAATATGACATTATAGTGTATGGTGCAACGGGTAAGGATATAGATTAACATGGAAGGTTTCACTGGAGAAAAGATTGTTAAGGAAATTGCAAGAAATCCTCCATTTGCTGGTGTTGAATTGGTTATTTCTGGAAGGGATCCAGTCAAGTTACAAAAGCTAGCTGATGAAATTGCGCCTTTTAAAGTGACTATCTGTCGCATTTCTTTAGATGATCAAAATGGTTCCTTTTACATATTATTTACAGGTAGGTTTGAAAGATACGATTGCCTTGGCAAAAGTCTGCATCAACTGCGTTGGTCCATTCAGATTGTACGGAGCGCCAGTTGTGAAAGCATGTGTGGAAGGCCGAACAAACTACGTGGATATCTGTGGAGAAACCGAAGTAATTGAGCAAATGTATGCAGATTACAATTTGACGGCTATTGAAAATAATATTGCCTTGATTCCAGCATGTGGGTATGATTCTTTACCTGCTGATGTTGGATGTCTTCATAACAAACTTGAGCTCCAGAAGGGTGGTAAATTGAGTTTGTGTTTTATAACTTTAGGTTGTATCCCTTCAACAGTTGAAATGTTTGTTAATATGTATCATGGTCCAAGTGGAGTTACCGTAAATGCTACCACTTTCATCTCTGCAGTCCTTGGCTTCGATAGTGTCAAAAATCTACGTGCTCTTCGAAAGAAGACTCACAGAAAAGTTAACACAATTGGTCGAACACTTCATGTCTATAGAAATCCCAGATGGGATCCTAGAGTTTCGTCATATACTGGTATATTGGAATTTGTTCTAATTTAGATAGTACCAGCAGCTGTCGCTGATGTTCCAGTTGTAAAACTAGGGCAACAAATGATCGAAAATCATCATGACTATTACAAGAATGGGCACAAGTTCGGTAAATATACACCTCCGTCAGTTCCTGCTGTTCAGTTTGCTGGGTATTTTGGACTTCAGTCGATAGTATCTGTGGCTTATGTATCTTATCTTGGTCTATTATTTGGTGCTATGGCTTACCTACCATTCTTAAAAAATTGGTATATTAAATATCCAGAATTTTTCACATTGGGAGTATTTAAAAAATCCGGACCTTCAGCTCAGCAGCTCTCGGAAAGTTCATTTGGTCAAACCTTTATTGGAAGGGGGTACAAGAACCTGGATGATTTCTCAAAACCACAAAATTATGAAGTTGTGACATCTATTCGTGGCCCAGAAATGGGTATAATCCCTTCTTTTAATGACTAGGTTATGTTGCTACTCCAATATGTGTAACGGCATCTGCGTACCTTTTGATATCCGAAGATCGAGAGAAAATCCCAAATGGTGTATTAACACCAGCAGTTGCATTCAGTAATGTGTTTGATAGATTGGTAAAACAATTGAATGAACGTGGAGTAAAATTCTCGGTCAATTCCTGTCGTGATCTTTAATAAAACATGGCATCTGCCAATACATGAATCACTTTACTTCATAGACAAATGAATAATATACGTGAATATCGTTCAATCCTAACCTTGAGAGTGAAGTGTGTTGTGTTTCGGGTTCGTTTCATTCTCCCTGGGCGCCATCTAGCAGATACCGTTCAAAGAATCTAGTACTTTCTTACTTAAATTATGGACATTGAAAGCTTACAAGCAACGCAGTTGGACAGTTTCTTTCAGATTAAAGTCCGTTCAAATACCATAAAGGAATATTTTATTTCCAGAACAATCAACGAATTTCAGACCTTTCATGCTGCCTATGAATTGCATTTGAGTAAATCTTACCCTATTACTAGAGGTGTCATTATGCTCATGCATCAAAATATCCTAATCCCTCCTTTTTATCTGGTAGTCACTCAAACAGACCAGAACAAACGATTGGCATTATTAAATTCTTACTTGGTATTTCAATATTTATTGATTTTAGGAACAATTACTTGCTCTCCCTCACGAAATTGGAAGAACAAAGTTGTTTGAACAGTTCTTTTGCCCATGGTCAAAGGATACGAAGTTGGCTAAAATTGACACTGATATTCCATCAAAATCTAAAATACTGATATCCCCTCGAACTTCATCTCGAACATCAAATGGTTTCAATTCACTGCCAAGGCCATCTCGAAAGAATTCAATGGATAAAGCACTTCCACCAACTCCAAGCTCCAATTCCATCATTGAACCAAAACACACCCTGAATTCTGTTTCTTCTCAACCCTCCTTGCGTAATAAGCCTACGTATGAAGAATTTGTATCTGATTTGGCTCAAAGAATGGGTGTGTCTATGGATAAGGTAGAGCTAAACGATGATAAAACTATCCTGGTTAACAACAACACTACAGAATCTGTTCTCAATAATGATCGTGATACAGTTTTAGTAGATACACACGAGACTGCAGTAGATAAAATTGAATCGCATATCAGAGACACTGTCATTGCTGAGACTTCGGATTTTAATTGCTTAGAATCGCTGTCAGAAAAAGATAGTCATAAACTTCGCTTGAAGAAATCTGCAGAACGAGTTTCAGGCGATTCCAAACCTATTCCACCCAGTTTAAGCACTGGGAAATTGGTTTTTAGTAGTTCAACAGAAGAATCAATTGGTACGTCATTCACCGACAATCTTGGGCCTTCCAGTTCAAAAAAGCCAAACAAATTGGTCATACCACCTCGCCAGGACTCCAGAAATTATGTTCACTCGGCCTCTAGTGCTCATTCTACCTCATCTCAAACACGGCCTCTTCTAACTACTGGTGCGCCGGTGTTGGACAAATATGGAAATCCCTCCATTGCAATGCCAGCGAGTACCATCAAAAAAGGTCGAAGTGACTTTGCTCTGGAAGTAAAGAAGGTTAGAATTAAGTCGATTGAAAGTTCTGATCAATTTTTGGATGACTTTTTGGAAGAATACACATTACCAAGCAACTCTGAGTTTACTTCAAAAGTGTCTGCTATAAATATTCCATCACCTTCTAATAGTAATGCAATGTCAGCAAGGTCTCCTGAAGAAGAAAGAAAAGAGAATGTGAACACTCTGATCAAAGCAACTTTAAGACGTAAACCAAATGGTCAACTTCGATCTCCCACCTCAGGAACTCCAACATCAGCACCATTGACAGACAGTAGTGATTCACCTCCAAATGTATCTCGAATTGTTAATAGAGATTCCCCTAGACTTTTCCGAGTTCATTCTATTGCAACTTCAGAGTCATCTGAAGTATCAACCCATTTTGTGAATATACGTGTCATGATATCTAATGGACCATCCGAAATCACAACAAAATTGATCAAAGTGTCGAAATCAGTTGATTTCACAACTTTGAAGAATCAGTTGGGCATGGCATCTGTAGAAAACATATCTTACCGTAACAGCGATTTCCAAATAGTGTCATTAAAAAATGATCATGATTGGTCCATTTGTTTAGATCAAGCGTTGATTGATGGTAAATTATCACTATTTGTAACCTTATCGTAATGTAAACGATTTAAATAAACTGCAAAGATATTGAATAACACTGTTGGATTACAAAATTTTATTGTTGATAGTATTGCTGCTGAGCATTAGCCATTTGCTGTTGTTGTTGATGTTGCATTTGTAGCTGCTGAAGTCTCAGAACGTGATCTACGATAAGTCACACATCATAAAGTTGTACCCTTAAAATATATATGTGTTAAAGCGTCACGAGCACTAACACGAGCTTGAGGCCGGTATTGTAGCATACGAGACATTAGGTCAGCAGCAGGGTGGCCTAACATAATGACATGTAATCCAATTTCTCGCATAGGATATTGTTCAAAAGGTTTCCATTCAGGGAACTGTGAAACTCCTGGCCATGATTCCTCTATATTGATGAGATTCTAAACCAAAGAAATACCTAGGTTTTTAAGCAAATGAAAAAATACCTGTTGGGGTACCCATCAATTTAAAAATGCGAATTAATTGATCTTCATTTGTTTTGCCAGGAAATAATGGTTTTCCTGTAGCTAATTCTGCCATTATACAACCTGTGGACCATAAATCAATAGATGTAGAATAATTCCTTGAACCGAGTAGGACATCAGGGGCTCGGTACCATAAGGTGACAACTTCATTGGAAAACGTATTTACTGGAATACCGAAAGCTAAAATTAACTTCAAATGATACTACCTCTTGCTAATCCGAAATCACCCAATTTTAGTTCGAGTCGAGAATTAATTAGCTATAGACATATTAATATGATTACTAAAAAACGAGAAGGTAATAAATGGACAATTTTAAAACGAAAAATCACTGCAACACATACCAAATTTTGAGGCTTCAGATCTCTATGAAGAACTCTATTTTCATGGCAGAAAGCTACTCCTTTTAATAATTGATACATAAAATTTTCAATCAAAGGAGGAGATAAAGCACCACCTTGACTATCCATGAATTTTTTTAAATCTTGATCCCTTTAAAAGTATTAAGATATTGATTATCCATACATGTATTCAAAAACAAGAGTCAAGGTTTTTTCCGCTATTGATAAAATAAAGAATTTGTAATTTACTGTGTATAACATCATGCAAATACACTATGTTGTTGTGTTTAAGTTCCTTCATTAAAGAAATTTCTCGAATGGCAGTTGAAGGAGCTAATACAATTATTATTGTTCTTGTTGAAGTATATGTTTTTCAAATTGGTATTGAGGATAGTAATTAACTCACCTCCCTCTTCCGGATCCAAGTGGATTTCCTTCAAAGCTACAATTTGATTATTCGCTCTCGACTGGCCTTTATATACTGTTGCGTATGTTCCCTCCCCTAGTTTTTCCAGCCGAATGTACCTTGAATCCATGTCAAACAAATGGTTAAAAGAATTTTTCCAATTTCGATTCGCGCATTGGAATAAGAGAGATATTTGATTAGATAAAGGAGATGGTTGGGGGTAATTACTGTTGTTCGACTCAAAAGAATACGATGTGATGAAGATTGTGAAGTATTTACCTTTCTTCTTGTAAGCATTCGGTTATTTATTCAAAGGGTGTTCAATTAAATACCAGAGTCCTACACGATATGCTCAATTACGAATTCATTAGGCATTCAATGCATTTGGGTTCTGGGTAGCCTCATAGTGACTATACTCCACGAATAGATAGAATACTGATTAACCTTATGATTCGATTTGTTGATATTCCGTTTGATTTGATATGCTTAATCTGCAATAACTTGCCCTTACACTCATTAATTTTTCTAATGATGACTAACAAAAGAACTTTTGATATGATGTTGAAATATGAAGGATGGAGAAATATTACAATACCAGAAAGAATCAATCGACCTGATTTGAACAGTGAATCTTTTGCAGCATTCGTATCAAATGCACTATTACCTGCAATGAAGGTCAGATTAAAAACTTTTAGAGCGCATCGAGATTTAAAAAACCTCCATTTTACAGCACTGAAATATTCAAGAGATTCTCTGCTTTCTCTAGATATCAGAGGAACAAAATTGAGCGAGAAAACATTACTGGAATATTTCACACTGAATTGCTCGTTGGATTGTGATGCTTGTGATGGGATTATTCATGCAAAACATAAACGACCTTTACAGCATTTGGATGTTTCAAACATGCCATATCTTACAGATATAATTTTGGAAAAAATCAGCATCAAATGTCCCAATATGAAGACTTTAAATCTTTCTCAACTACATAATTACAAATTCACAGACTACGGCATTCAAAAGTTTATGCAAGGTGATGGAGGACAGTCGCTTGTTCATTTATCATTTAGTGGGTGTCAAGGTTTAACAGATAAGAGTTTAAATTGGATTGCGAAACGTTGTCAAAACCTCAGATTTTTAGATTGTTCGGGTGCTTTCCATATAAGTAGTGTTGGAGTCAAGAATGTGATTGAATCACTTGTAAACCTTGAAGAAATCAACATTTCCTATTGCTGGAGAGTAACAGATCACGGATTTTCCTCTATTGGTCGTTCAGGTATGAACAAACAGTTTGGTATGACTATCAAAAAAATTGAATTAGATTTCTGCTATCAGATATCTGATATTTCTATCCAACGCATACTTTTTAGCCCATTTATTCAGCATCTTTCCATTAAAAATTGTCCATATATTACCGAAGAGATGAAAGAGATTTTACAAATGAAAGGGATTCAAGTACTTGAAGATGATTAACATTTGGACACCAATAAATCCATTGATTTCTCCTAGTGGAAAATTGATAATTTCTTGAGTCTATTCGATCCTTTCTCTTTTTTTATAGGAACGTTTCATATTTCTTTTTGAATTAGATTCAAACTTAAATTAAATACAAAGAACTGTATTGAAATGCACTATGACAAAAACCAAATCATCCCGGCTTCTGTTGGTGCTGCCTTAACTGCAATCACCAGTATCAATTTATTATTAATTCAAGTGACTCCTTTCGATGTCATCAAGAGTAGGATGCAGTTTCAATATGCTTATACTAAACAACCTGGAACACTGGTTTGATGAATTTAATTCATTTTTTTCTAGTCTGGTATGGTCAGTATCGTAAAAAAAGAGGGACTTCCTAGTCTATGGAGAGGATTAACACCTACTTTGTATGTTGAATCTTTTATTTATTCAAAGAGTATTGTCCATTCCTGCTACCGTTCTTTACTATACTGGATACGAAAATTTAAGAGACGTTTTGAAGACTGAATTGGTTTCTCCAACATACGCTGCATTATTTTCTGGAGCTATTGCTCGAAGTATTGCCGTTGTATTTATTTCACCAATGGAAATGATACGGTTTGTTTATTATTCTAATGATGACCTAGAACAAGAGTACAGGTAGGAAAAGCCCCATTGAGAATGATTTTAAAAGATGTAAAGTATATGATGCGCGTAAGAGTGAATGGTTAACATCAGGAACAAGGAATATCAAGTTTATGGAGGGGTTTAACTCCAACACTCTTACGGGATGCACCATTCTCTGCATTTTATTGGGTATCGTTCGAGACTATGAAAGAGAAGATGTTTTTATCATATCCTAATCGTTCTTACCGAATGGATCTTGGGATATCGTTTATATCTGGATCAGTTTCTGGAATGGTATCACTATCACTTTAACGAGTTTAGCTTGCAGCATTTCTAACCCATCCGTTTGATGTTGTAAAAACGATTAATCAAGCATCAAAAGGAGAGTCTGTTGGTGTTGTTGAAATATTCAAACATATATATGGTGCAAGAGGTTTATCGGGGCTATATGCAGGATTGATACCCCGAATTGCAAAAGTCGCTCCAGGTTGCGGCATTATGATATCCAGTATATACTTCAACTCACTAATTATGTAGCATATGAAGTAGGTAAACGCTACCTTCAAGATGATTGACACTCATTTTACTTATTATATTTATATATTCCTTATACAAAATAAACGCATAGTTCATCCACATAAGAAACTCTTACCAAAAGTTTATTTTTTTATTTTTGCATGGATGTGGAAGCAATCAAGGAATGGGATGAATGGAGAATAGTGCAAGAAGAAATCTTATTCCTTCAACTTACTCATACATCAGGTTCTAAATTGGATACGATGCTCAAGCGTTTTCAATTGATTGAAGAGAACCTGAAAATCGCTTTACAGAAACTCATTTGTATTGATTTAGAACTACTAAATCGACACTGCAATGAACTACAAGTGGTTTTAGAATCATTGAAGTACAGTTCAACCTTACAGGAGATAACATTATGCACCCCGTCCGTTGCAATTCACGATTTATTAAACACCACCAAGAATTTAAATGCAGTAAATTCAACGATGAATCAACTGGATGGTTTGTTTACCATTGAAGATGTGGATTTAAGCTGGACGATAAACGTTAGACACTTTTCACTGACTGGTGAATCTCTCACCAAAGCCTTTCTGAACTTGCCATCTACCCTAATGTCCCTTTCTTTATGCTTTTCATTTATTCAGGATGAAGATGCTGCAATCTTAGAAGATTATTTAGCCCGAAATCATATTATTCAATCACTCAAGCTTGTAATTCTAGGAAATAACGTTGATTCATATCCAGTTGAAAGAATTTTACATTCCCTTTGCAATCACACTAGTTTGAAAAGACTTGAACTCAAGATAGACGCCATTTCTCCCATCAGTTTAAATCACCTAGCAACAATTTTAAAGTCAAACCAGGATTTAAGTGTCCTTTCTATCGTCGATTCACGAATCACCAGTTTTTATAAGCTAAAAGATGTTCTGGTTGGACATCATTCACTTGATCATTTGACGTTAGATTACATGTCAACTCATTCCAATGATTTGTGCCATGTATTGGACAAGTGTAGAAACTTAAGAAAACTAGAATTAGAGGCAACCAAAGTTATATCTATTGAACCTTTAATGAACATACTTCAGATATTAGAATCAAATCCTACCTTGGAGCATGTATGGATTCCAAAATATTCAGTTGCACCTAGAAAGAGATTTGAATTGATTAGATTTTACACTCAATTGAATCCGATGAATCCATTATTTGAAGTGAATATAATCCCACAACGGATAGAATATCTGGAAATATTGCAGAATCAAACCAGGAGAATTTCAAGTATTTTTAACTACAGATGGTTGATTCTATTTCCCCATGTTTCGTTTGAAGTCTACAATTTAATTCTTCACGAATGCATGAGCATTAATGATAGTAACATTCTGGCCAATGTATTGTCTGATCGAAACTCAATTGGTTTAATTGCCAGTACGAAAGATTTTAACCAAGGAGAACTGATCCGACGTTGTTTCCGTTGGTTACATATGAACAAACACTAGCATTTCCGGATCTAGCAATCTGATCGCTAACTAGGATTGTGTACGATTCGTTTTAGAGTCATTGATCAACATAATAAAGTCCAATGTAAAGTCATTTTAGATTCGGTGTTTTGTCCGGTATTCACTTTCACTTTTGACGGAACAACTTGGAAATGACGGAGAATATAAGCGTTTTCGTTAGGATTCGACCACTATTAGAAAGCGAAAAGCAAAAGAAGATCAGACGGCAGTCGATGCTTACCTTGGATACACCATTAGAAGATTCAACCATATCTGTTTTGGATAGTAAAACGTTATCCTTTGGTATGATAAATGTTCACTATATTAATGACCAATAGATCCAAGGAAGAGGAAGGGTGATAAGAAGCACTTTTGTTTTGATTCAGTGTTGGGTGAAGCGGCCTCTCAGAAGGATGTTTTTGAAGCAACTACAAAACCATTGTTGACTCATGTACTCGATGGGTATCATGCCACAGTATTTGCTTACGGAGCGACTGGTATGATTTTAGTTGAGCATATTTAACTTTAAAGGATGTGGTAAAACACATACAATTACAGGTATTGATCAAGTTGTAACCTTCAGGTACAGAGCAGGATCCTGGCATAATTTTCCAAACTATGCACGAATTATTTAGTTTGATTGACCAAATGGCTTCTACAACAGTATTTGAAATCACATTATCCTTCCTAGAAGTGTATAATGAAACTATTAGGTATTTCCCTTCTCAACTCAATGTCAGAGATCTATTCACAAAATCTTCAAAGTCTTTGGATATTAGAGAAGATGATTCAAGAGTCATTGTGGCAGGTTTATCAGAGCATGTACCAAAAAATGTTGATCATGTTATGAAACTTTTGATTCAAGGAAATGAAAACAGAACAAAAGCATATACGGCAGCTAATGCAGCTAGTTCAAGATCTCATGCCGTTTTGCAAATTCATATAAAGCAACGTTACAAATCTTATGAAAATGACCAAATCAAAATCGCGACGTTGAGTATAATCGATTTGGCGGGGAGTGAAAGAGCTTCAGCAACGCTGAATAAAGGAGAGAGACTACATGTAGAATATTACAATTAATGGAAATTAGGAAGGTGCAAATATTAATCGATCGCTTCTCGCCCTTGGAAATTGTATCAATGCATTGTGCTCTGAAAAAGTCAATCATGTACCATTTAGGTATCATAGGTCTTTTGATTAACTTTTAGGAACTCAAAATTGACCAGACTTCTTAAGCATTCTTTATCTGGAAATTGCAAAGGTGGGTCTTACCTATGCTGATCAATAGTTGTCATGATCGCGAATGTCAGTCCAGCCATCCAGCATAGCGAAGAAACACACAATACTTTAAAGTATGCAAATAGGGCAAAGGATATCAAAACTAAGTTGACACAGAATACTGTAAGAAATGAAGATTTTATTAATTCCTTAAGATTGACGTGGGAACTCATGTTGCACAATACCCTAAACTTATTGAAGCTCTGCGAGCAGAAATTGTAAGACTGAAATTGGTAGATGATGAGAGGCGAAATTCTACAGCAGGCGAATCCGCTCAGTTTGAGAATATTTTACAACAATGTATTGACAAATCAACTATATTACAGAACAAACTGCAAGAGAAACGAATTGAGCATCAAAAGCTTGAGATGGATGTGGCTCTAAACGATTATCGAATAGAAAATTTGAAAACTTTATTGTTAGCTATTACAAATGGAACAAAGTTGGAGGAACGTCGATCTCTAAATGAAGCTATTCTAGAAATGAATCAAGTTTTAGACGATCTACATGGAGGGAATACAACTATGTTGCACAACATTGATCAATGTAAACAATCTATTGAACGATACGAAGCAAAACTCACCAAACTGTATAATGCACATGATTCTGCTGATTTTAAAGCCAGATTTAACATTGCTATGCTAAGTGGTACTCTTAAAAGAGAAACAGCATGTTTGGAATTAGAAAAAAAATATTTGAATGTTATACAAAGCAAGACGTCGGAAGAGAATACCAAACTTGTGCAAATTAATTTACAATTCTTTCAAACTCTTTTGAAAATCAAAGATAAAGCCAGCACAGCTAACCTTGCACAACTGTTGAAACTTTATGCCAGTACTCTATCAGGGTCTGACAATAACTTGCCAATCGAACATTTTGTGACATATGATACCTGTACAGAAGATGAAGCATCTGACATGGAATCTGACTTTATTGGACAACAGGATATGGAACCTCTGCAGAACACGGAAAATTTCAACTCTTTATTATCCAATCTTGAAGTACAGTATGATCGTAACTCACCATTTCTATCACGTAATGACTCCTACACTTTAAAGCCTGAATTGCGTATGGAAGTTGATAACATTTCAAATGATGGAACTTTGTTAGACACCGTAGTGAAAGTCAAGGATAATTGTCATACACCAAAACAAAAAATACATTCGGATGAAGATCAAGAGGCAACACCTGTACAACGAAAACGTACAAAAAAGGCTAAAACACCATGTCGCAGTGTAAAAAAGACTCCAAGAAGGAAACCACGTATGTCATTGATTCCAGTGTTAAGACCTTCATCCTCTGCCGTTAATCCTGTTAATCCTCCGGTGTTGATGAATCTAAGAAGTAGGATAAAGGGAGAAGGAAAGTTAGGTTAATAAATATAAAATCCACAAATGATGGTGTCCAATGACCGTATTTCAAGTCCAGATCTACGTTCAAATGAATTACTAAGTCCTAGCTATAACTTTGTGTTTCACAATCATTTTTTCTTTTGAATTCATGTTTCGCCTTGTTCGAATGATAAAACCAAAGTCCAAATTAACCAAACAACAACAGGAATTAGTCAAACAATTTGCAACGTTAACAGGTAATTTCCCTTAAGAAACTGAATGAGAATCAGCGAATGATTATGTGGAAGTCGCTCCATCTTCAACATTTGGGGATGTTTTACAATCATTATTATCAGTTCCATCTGTAGATGATTTCTTGGATCCCAATGAAGGTACTAAGGTTCAACAAGAATATCGTAAAAAGTATGAGGAAAAATTACAGAAAGCTGCTAGAGAGTATGGATTTCAATTTATTTTATTTTGTTAGGAAGGGATTTAAAGATGTTGAAGATATGCTGAAAAAGAAACAGAAGGATGATCAGGAGAGAGAAAAGAAATTGGCAAAGGAAGCAGAGGAATTACAAAATCAGAAGAATTCAAATCCTTCCAATCCAGAGAATGATAAGAATAAAAATACAAAACCAAATAGAAAGTCTGATGTACCCTCTTATACAAAAAGCTTGGATGAAATCGTCAAACTTGACTTATTGGTTAATGAGACATCAGAAAAAATTGGTCAGATTTGGAATGCTTATCATTTTGCAAGAAAAGGTGTTAGTGCTGCATTAGATGCTGAATTTTACGATAAACTACATGCTAGAAGTGTGAAATATCCAATGGTATACCTTGAATGGCTAAATTGTAGTTTGTTTTGCCTCTACCACACGAAACTGAAGGATTCGAAATGTATCTCTTGCAATTTCAGGTAGGCCCCTTCATTACTTTATCCATATTATTTTGCGATTTTGTTTTATTTGTTACGATTGACTAACTGTTTAGGGTCACCAAGTATATTTCACACCATTGCTTGAATATCAGTTGAACAAGGAGAATGCCAGACCATCATTCTCAATGACATTTTATACAGACTTAAAAGAGTCTAAAAAGATTGTTTTAATGGTTGGTGAATTATCTGGAAATGGGACACTTACTTTGCCACAAGCTCAACATTTGGTTTATCAAATCCAATTGTTCTATGTACTTGGCAGTGATATACACAAGAAACAAGTTGAAAAGTTCTGGAATGATCCAGCCAATTTTGATTATAATGAATTGATTGAGTCACTAAATACTCTCCAATAAATATTCTATTCTTTGATTATCACATTAAATGCTCCCATTCAAGATTGATTAATAAAAAGAAATAGATTTGGATAGAAAACAGATTTAGATGTGCTGGTGCAATGCGAATTTATTAGTCTGAACTGGTATTTGATGAGTTTTGGCATTCCGCAAATTCAGGCCAATGAGATGATTTTACATATACGAGAAATTGTACTTTTCACATAATGATTTGAAGGCATTCGTGATATCGCTAACCATTTCAATCTCATGTGTATTTTCTTTCAAGCAAGAGTTGGAAAATACAGTGTCCCATTTTAGGTCATGAATCTTTTCTGCAAGTGTATTGGCATCAGTTGCATTTGGATAAAAATGTACAAGACATCTAGGATTAAAAGGTTAAATCGATACTCTAGGATACCACGCATTCTACCCAGTTCTCTTGCGATAATTGCTGCAGATTCATATCCATCATCAAATCCCCTCTGTATGTGAGCATCCTTTCCTTCCACCAAACCCTCAGTGTACCTTCAAATGAACTAGAATAAACCAAACCCTAATGTTCCATGAGTATCCTGCAGTCTATTCCAGTTCCTTTCTGCCATCTTTCGGTCATAATCCCCATCATCCGATTCCCAATCACTCATTTTCTTTCTGTAAAGTTTTATTGAAATGGACGGTGTGGCGTTACTGTTTTTTGAAATTCCAAAGTGAAAATTTCTTCACATTCAATCATGACTGTAAGTATTACCACCATCACAAACAATGATTTTATTTTTACTGGAGCATCCAAAGCTTTTGTTTTTCACCCATTTGAAGTATCATTTTGGAATGGATGGATGGATTGATGGATTTTATTTTATTGGAAACTTATTGGATGCTCTATCTACTCTTATTTTCTCCCTTTTATTCAGACCAATTTCTAATTTCATTAGCTCGCTGTTGATCTTCTCAACCCGCTCGAAGCTACCGAACGCAGCTCCCACAAACTCAAGCGATTAGTTCAATCCCCTAACTCATTCTTCATGGATGTCAAGTGCTCTGGATGTATTAACATCACCACCGTCTTCTCCCATGCTCAAACTGTAGTCCTTTGCAATGGTTGCACCACCGTTCTTTGTCAACCAACCGGTGGTAAAGCTCGTCTCACTGGTAATTGTACTTAATAACTAACGTTATTTTAGAAGGATGTTCTTTCCGCAAGAAGTCTGCTTAGATTAAGTAAATAAGGAATAGTTATTGCTTTGTAATATATCCATATTGCACTTGCACGTTATTTCTACTGTCGTATTTCTGAAGTTAAATTTTAATTTATATCTCGAGCCCTAAGCCGGCGTCGTTTCCTTTCTTTGGAACTGAACGTGACTAGGTATAGCTCGTAAATTACACTGTTCGAGCGCGCCCATTGTTGGCAGCGATCTTACAGTGAATCATGTCTGGTTACCTTGGATTCATTGAAAAGTGTAGCCCTGAATGATTCATACATTTTTATAAATGAGTTATTTTAATGGACAGATGAGTTTTATTTTTAGTTAAACCTGACTGGTTGAACATTCTCACTTTTCCGCGAGTACCTTCAGGTTTTTGGAACAGGTTTCTAAAGCGACCACCACAGTTGATCGTAATAGAGTTTTGTAAAGAAGTGCAGCATAACCCTCCCATCGAACCCCCATAGTAAATGCGACAGATTCTACATTAGAACTGGATGGTTCTATTTTCCAATACCAGTGTGCAGTAGCACCTGGATGGGTGGTGATGTATTGAAAATAAGAGTTCGTTTTTAAACCTTTGACAACAAAATCGAACTCTCTCCCGTTTGCCATGAATAATCTTCCACCTTTATCTTCCAAGTTATTCTTGTCAATTGGTTCATGAAATTTGACAGATTTAATATCCGTATCCCAAACATGCCATTCGTTTGGAGTGACCAAAAATTCCCAAACAGATTCTTTGGTAGCAACCATATCAATCGTAAAATATTCATCCCATTCAAACATTTGGGAACATTTGAAGGCTGTTTTGGTGTTAAGTGTATCAAATTTTCCACCTTAACGATTGAGGTTCTGGATAGATGGGAAAATTATGATTGCATTTTAGGTGCAATGAAGAGTGGATTATTTTCCACCAACAGTGCTTTGATAAGATCACGTTTGGGATATAACCTATCTTGTAACGTGAATCACAAGGTATCGAATTACTTGACATTTCACTGCTACTTAATAACTTTATTTTCATTAGCTATCAATAGAAAATGAAATTAATCAGAGAATTCTATAATATCTAGTTCAGGAACTTGCGAATTCCTCGCCGTCCATTTTTGATTTTGGAAACAAGCTGTTTGCCACATATGAGTTGGATATCACGTATACAGAAAGTACAATACGTCAAAGGTGAAATCAATAGCTAAAATTAATGTAAATACTCAAACATTGGGGTATCCCACTCTTTCAGTAGGCTTTCAGTGCTGAACTTGAGCGCATTTTACTGAAAATATGTAATTACTAGTCATATTTGACTCTAATAATCCAGATATTGATTAACGAAGAACATGGCGCGTCTCAATTCCAATGCCTATTGAGATTTGATTCGATTGATTTCATCTTGTATGTGACCTTTTCCTTCCTAAATTCAAATGGTTCTCGCAAGATTGGAAATAATATTAAGTACTCTAGCAACTCTGCCTTTAAACTATATCAAAAGTGATATTTTGGATAGTTGGACATATTGACATTATTTACTGTACAAAACAGTTTCCATTTGATTCAAAGTTATCAGTGAGCATTCCATACGTAGTTGGGACGTTTTACCAAAATGGTTTAGTAAGAGGTTGCTATAGGATGAAAAATTGGTCCTACTTATCTAATTCTCTTCTTATCCATTTGATCTATTGAACGAGCCACATCTCCATAAGTCCTACGCGATACATATTCCATACACTCATACTAATGGCGACACATTAATATTTTCTCGTTCTTTCTAAATTAACAGTTTCCAGTGGAGCAACATCCATTGCTCAATTACATTTGCACTTTAAGAATCGATTCAAACGATATTATCTTCAAAGGTAAAGGGACAATTATCTGTCTCCGCTTTCAATAGCGTATCTTGCTCAAGCATTGATTCATCTATTGAACCAGTTTTTTTTCCATCGGAGCTGGATCATCTTTATGGTCGTTAATAGCTATTTAATACCTAATTTAATAATTGATTAATTGGTATGACAATCCAAAAGGTCCCGTCTCATAGGTTGAACAACGCCCATCGATTTTACAAGCATAACGAAAAGCTCGAATGAGTGATGTTCATGCATCAAAAGTCGATATAAATTGAGGTGCAGTTAAAACAAGATATGAAAAGACTCGATTCACGGGATTGAAACGCACTTAGTTCCACTACGTTACACGCAAACAGAATGAAGAGATGGATCAATAGAGCAGTTTAATGAAATCGTCAGTTAATTAAATTTCATTTTGTTCATCAAACTCTAATACATAATAATGTCGGAAAATCGTCCAAGCACTATTATTTTTCTAAAGGGTGAAAGAGTTATGAGGAATAGTATCAAGCGGATGACAGATTGCCAACTGCCATCCAAAAAGTTTCATAGCTGATCACTTTTGATTATTTATAATTCAAATTCCTCATGATGACTTCATTCGGCCAAAACTATACCCAATTTTGGCGTTCAGACCCAAGAGTCAGTGCCACATTCATAGACTAAAGTAAAGAACACTATTTGTTGAATCAATAAAATGAACGAAACAAGATAATATGAATATGGACGTTCAAAAGCATCGTTTGAAACCAAACAACGCATTAAAATATGGGAATATCGGGGACTCATATGAAAGTGTAACAAGATGACCAGATTGAGAAGCACAGTGTTCGGATTGGTAATACAATGAGGATCGTGGCCAAAAGGGATTGGAGATGAGTGGATAATTAGTAAGGCTTGATGGCTAAAGCGACAATGACTAGGTAGGCAAAGTGGGCTTTAAGCTCAATGTAACAAAGGCAACTTATTGCGTTGCGGCTTTGTGGAGAAGGGAGCGGTAAACAAAAACAACAAAGGAAACATAGACCATATCAGAGAGTTGAGTGGAAATGAAAGGGAAAATAAAGTTTTTCTTGTAAGTTGGATGGGGGGGGTTTGATGGGTGGATTGATTCTATTGGTCCAAGTAACTCATTTGTACGCCCATGTGTCATCAGAGTGGCCTTTTTTACCAGCCTTTTTCAGACTGTCAATGAAACAATTTCAGAACCCATCCAAAGGCTAATGATGGGGGCACTCCAATCCAATCACAAAAACAAAGAGATTAAATGTTAGTTGAATTCGTTCATAACAAATAAATAAACAATAAATAGTAAAGTAAACATGATCTGAACGACACTAAAAGACCTCTATCTCATCTCATATCATCACCCTCAGATCCGATATCAATGGGTTGCTTGTGGCTGACCGTAATCGACGCTCCCTTGTGTTTCTCTGTGGCTGATACCCATCGTATTAAGTCTGTTTCTAATGCTATAAAAACCAATTCAAAACAATGCGTTTTATTTACCCAAATATTTGATTTCACTTATAAATGCAAACTCCTCCATCAGAATATCATCATATCAATTTAAAAATGAATGCAAATTACAATTCAAATGCAAATAACGTATCGCAATTTATTGCTACAAATGTTTATTGTTTAGTTTATAAAACTACACCAAATCCAAATCATCCTGCAATGACTTCCTTCAGAAAATATATCGATACCATTCTATCTCAGACTTCAAATAATGTTACATCTCCTGTGATCTTTGTCTCTTTGTTGTATGTATCGAGATATATGGAATGTGCAAAGTATTACAACTATCCAAAAAGTTCAATCAATCCAGTCAAGTTGTGGACTACAGCTTTGATGTTAGCAGATGTTACCTTAAACGATGCTGCTTATGCTGTAAAATCATGGTCTCAAGTCACCGAAATACCTGTTCGTGAATGTATTTACAATAGAAAATGTTTTATGGAGCTAATCAAGTATGATTTAAATGTTACAGAGGTTCAATATGCAGAATGGATTGATTCACTAAAACGCATATCTCGCATTGTTTCCTCATTGGTTCAACAACAATACCCTTCACAGTACCATATACCTTCTCAAATGGTTTGTCAACCACTCATGCGAACTCATCGACAAAGTTTATGTATATCTCCAACATCAGCCAATGGTAACGGATGGATTGCCAATCCTCAAACCATTCCTTCTCCTCCAGGTTACTATCCAGGCTACAAAAACCCAGTGGTGATGAACCAACAGAATATTCCTCAACAATTTCATTGGGGCCAATAATGTACATATAATTTATTTGGCTTTGCATTTATTTAATACATGTTTTTTGATACCTTTGCAATATTATTATTAATTTGTATTCTGTAACTGCTTTGATTTTAGTGAGTTGTTTGTGCCGATCTTACGATGTTGTACCACGTTGGCTGCAACGTAATCGCATCAGCTTTAATTTAATCAACTCACTTATAGACAACCCAAAGTATCTTGATGGGATCCCACCCACACCAGGTTATGACTCAATTGGAGATGACGAAAGTTCTTACTTTATTATGTCATCAAATTAGAAGCTGGTGGCTGGTCGCTTGTGAAACCGGGATCATTTCTGAAACAATTATGAAGGGCGGATGGATACCGATCCGATCACCCAGACGCGGTCAAGGCGTACTTGTGATTGTTTGATTTAGAGGTGGTTGATGATCTTTAAGCCGCTTTTAAACCCTCAATCAAACACCTCATTTCTTTTCAACTTAAACGTTTTAGTTTAATTTATTACTTTTTTTTTTAAAAAAAGAATTTTCTGAATGGGTGCACGAACAGGGACTATTGGCCATTCTTTCCCCAAACCCCTAAAGGCTTTTGAGCTCTGGTCAAAATACGACGCATTGACCTGGCACGATCTTTGAGTTTGACTGGATCTCGATCTTTCAATACATTGATGTATTTTTTGTGAATCGTTACCCAATCATTTCCATACTGTTCAATTCCTTCTTCCAAAGCTCTTGTTTCCTCTTCAGTCCAAGGTCGTCTAGTCCGTTGTCCTCCTACAATGTAAGCTTCGAATGCAAAACCTTCTTCAATTTGAACTGCGCGTCTCTTTTTATCAATCAATCCTCCACCCAACGAATCTTGTTTTTGTTTACTGATGATTAAATGAATATTATTACTCTGATTGTGATTTTCTTAACCGTTCTACTAATAGTTTGGTGGACTGTTGGATCTTTGGCGATGACTCTTTATGGTAAACAGGATGTAAAATAGGTGCCATTTCGGAATTTGCAGCGATGCTGATAGAGATCAAGCATTTTATCAATTCTTGCTCATGTTTGATTGAAATAGTTGGATCTAATGTAACTTCACCTGTTGAAATCCATTCATAAATCTAAAGTTGTTAGCTTTCGCGTATATACTAAATCTTTTCGATAAGTTAAAGCATCTTTCAACGCCGTTACGGCGTCAGAGTCGAAATTTTGGCAATCCAAAACTGAGATTGAAAGCCGTTCGGCTGCAATATTTCGTGCTTCTTCCGTCACATATGAACCAAGCTGACCTTGTTGTAGGTATCCGGCTATACATCATTAATATTTTTCATAAGAATCGTCATATCTGATGAGCCATGACATCTAGCCATTTGAAAAGCCCGATATAAAACCAAAAATGTAAAGACTTACCAGAAATATCAGCTAGAAATTGCTTAAAAGAATGAGTTATGAATGAAATATACCAATGTTTTGAATTCCACAAACAGATTCTTGACCATCTTTTCAGATTTTTCGGACAATGATAGACAGTCACTCATAAGAAATTCAACTAAACGAGCATAGCAGGAGGCCATACGTTTATAAATTGTATGTGTTTGCATTTGATTATCAGAATCCAGGTCAGAAGCACGAAGATTTGTCAATTCTTCAATAGCCAATAAGGCTGTTGCGATATTTAAACGTTTCAATGTAGATAGTGGTAAAATTTCTGGTTTCTTCAACACTTGGAATATAGTAGTATCTGAGATGATGAGAACTAGTATGAATACTTGATAAAAGATCATCACGAAAGATTTCTAATCGTTCATGCAAGTCCAAGGTCTCTGTTTGAGAATCTTCAGTTCCCATTCCTGAGCAGTTATATATGGATTGTATGTTGAATACCTTGAAATAAAAAGACTGATATATAATTATAAGCATCCAAGTCCATCAATAGTATCATATCAGCTGAAGTTTCTGCATAGTTTATATATTTTGGTCTGAATTGCAGGGGTTGATCGTTGTTTGAATCTTCTTCATTTGACATTGAAATTTTCAACAAAATGAAAAATACACAAAATTAAGATTATGAAAGGCAATGAATGATACTCTTATGATGAGAATCTGATAGTGTAAGACTTTAGTATTTAAGTCGTTTACTTTAGTCATTTTGTTCATGCAAAGTAACTATCTTGATCTAATAAACCTGAGGTTTACCTCAAAATTAATTGCTTTACAAGTTGTGTTAATGGTTCGGATCCTTATGGTAGGTTTGTTCATGATCACAGGAAAATTTAAATTTGTTTACCTGCTTTCCCAAATGAGAAACCAAGTTTTTCAAGGCAATTCTACTGCTTTCGATTCAAACTCTGACTATCAAGCTCAGATCCAATCAAATTTTGATTACTTGATGTTCAAGGTAAACAACCAACTGACAGATAAATCTATACATGATTTATTGAAAATGGATCTATCAAGTCTTCAAATTCCTTACAATAAACAATATCCTACAAACCAGCCAACTAATGGAAAAGTCCGTAACAAACACTTTGATCCTTGTCATGATGTTTATGTACCTAAATAAATAATTACTTAATTGACTTATTTGACTATTCTTGTAATTTCATTGCTGATCATTACAATATATAAGAGTGTTACGATAAGAGTATGTTGGAATCATTGTATCTCAAGACCGTTAATGAAATGTTCACTATTTTTTAATGAGAGCTATTGCACTTTACGTAATTGAAATCATTGAAAACCGTTTAGGTAAACTGAAACTACATCGTTAATACTCAGGATTGTGTTGGTGAGGATAGTTCAGAATTGTCATTTGTAACGGGGGATGTGATTGTCAAGGTAAAACCTGATCAAGAACCAGGTATTTTAATATAGATTCTTTTAATCCAAGGTTGGTTTACCGGAGAATACAAAGGTATTAAAGGGTTATTTCCAGGTTTGAAAACCATTAATTCTAACGTCTAGCAAATTATGTTCGATTTGAAGAAGATACGGATACTCCTGCTTTGGCATTAAGTCCCATCACGGTGCCAATAGATGTATGATGTATTGCTACGTAACTGTTAGAGATTTCAAAATGCAAATGGTGGATATCAGAAATCTCAGATTCAGTCAAATCCAGCAATTGAAGTTGCAAATAAACGACCAGTACCAATACCAAAGAAACCAGAGACCTTAAAGGCAAATACTACTACCAACACAGCGACTTCTTCACTTGCTGCAAAATTTGAACAACTAACTAACGCTTCAGCAAACTTCAATCGTAAATCGATCACAAGCGAAGAAAATAGAAGCTCAATCACAAAACCTAGCATACCAAAAAAGCCTGATTCAATCACATCTAGGCCTCTGTCAATAACCGACAGTACTTCAAGCAAACATTCTATGACTGAACGTCCAACAAATGACCAGGGGGGTATCGTAGTAAACCAATTTCAATCAGCTTCAATTCTAAATAATAACCAAACCCCTTCCGCAATGAAGGTGAAATCATCAATGCCCATTTTTCAGGCATTAGAACAACCACAACATACTAAGAAACCTTCTAGCCAAATTAATTCTACAATGCCAATCTTTCAAGCATTAAATCAAACACTGCCAGTTGAAAGCCGACCTGAACAAAAATCAAAACCTATGCCAATATTTGAAAAGTTAGCTCAATTTGAAGCCAAGAATTCGGATCAACAGAGCGCATCTTTAAAAAAAGTCGAAACATCAGCTATTGCACCCCCAATTAATCTATCTACTAAACCAATGAAAAAACTGTCTGATACAGCGGATGACAATGCAAATGTGACAACAACGATCAAACCAAAGCCATCTTTGCCAGCTAGGCCTCCATCTCAAATGGTATCTGAAAACAGCCCTGTAGGAAAACGCCCAGTTCCTCCCAGACCAAAGGCTAGAAATCCAATCATTAACCCACCTAATCAACCTCAAAAAATATCACAACCAGCCATTCAGCGATACACCGATCTTTTTATTAAAACTACTGGGGCTAATCAAATGATGTTATCAAGTCAAGTAAAGAGCATCTGGATCAAATCTCGGTTAGAACTGAAGGAATTGGGTATGATATGGAATTTGTTGGAACCAATTGATAAAAAATTAAATCTGCAAGAGTTTTGTATTGGAATGCATCTAATTGATGAAGTGTTAAGAGGCAAGCCAATTCCAAAAGATGCAAACTTTTATCGAAGTTGAGTTTTAGTATATTAATAAACAATGTCTGTTAAAAATTAGACAATTTGCATCTTGGTACTAAACACGCTTTATTTTCTATTGGTTCTAATGTGTCTTACTCCACCAATTGTTTCCAACTTAGTACTGTAATCACAAAGGTTAACTACTGACTCTTTTTCAGTTTTGTGGGATGCTAAGCGCGTCTTTTATTTTCCATCAAATGCAATTGGCACTACTGTATCTTACTTCACTTGTCGCTTCATACTTAGTTCTGGAATCTCAATGGAAAAATTCTGATTCTTGTGCAGGTCCACCAACATCAATGTATTACTTTAAAGTATCAGACTTGGAATCGCACGCACCAAGCGAGAATGAAACTTGGAGTGACTATTATTCGTTTCATGCGAATGAGTTTCCAGTTTATATTTGCGGTAATCTATCTTTAGAACCCAATAATCGATGTTGTTTTTCTTCAATTGATCCACGTTTATCATTCGGGTATAAAAGTGATGCGCCTTATCTGCTAGAAGAAGGTGAAGATTTGGATGCAGTCGTACCTAAATCAACCAACAACCATCAATACTGTACTTTCGTTACTCAGGTTGATGAAGACGCGTCCATCATACCAATCTTACGTACATCTTATTTGGCTGATGGTACTTGCATTGATCAACACTTTCGATGCCATAGTAATCAAACACTGCAGATTTACGAAGAAGATGGATGCCAAGGCAATTACGAAGCAATCGTTTAACCTCTATTGAACAAGAGCTGATGAATGATCGACTAGGAGATGGGTCTGCGAAAATGATCCAGTATCAAGACAGCAAAGTAACATTTATTTGGATTGCGTACAACCCTGGCATATTATTAATACCAAACACATTATCTATTTCAGACATATTGACACATTTCTGTCTTGGGTCTTATATCCTTATCGTTTTTGTCTTACTGGTAGCCTCTATTCGAAAATATTTAACCCAGAAAACTGCATTTAGAATATTCATTATTGGGATTATGGTGCTGAGAATTATTTGGCAAATATCAAACATATACTACTATTATACCATATATGATTCAAAAATGCAGATGGCTATTGCTGTAGAGTTAAAGTTTGCCTTATCAGCGCTTGAAGGATTAGCTACTGTATACTTGACAACGTTTCAAGTCTTTCAATTACAGATTCAGTTTTTGAAACCATGGTATCAATATCCAGTACTGCTGATATTACTGATATTACATATTGGATTTGCTGGTGGATACTACTTTGTGATATGTTTAGGCGGACTTTTTGATGTTTGTTTACCCCAGTTATTGGTGTACAAATGGCAAACGTTTGGATTTTACTGGTAAGTGCAATCGTACTAATCATTAGGCGGGTCGTCGTATTTATGTGGAATCTAGTACCAGCATTGATGATTAGTTTCATATTTGCATATTATGGTGGATCTAAATCAAAAATAGATTTAGCATTTATCAAGTATTATTTCTCGATAGATCCTAGATTCAATGGTTTGATCTTTTTGCAGATTTTCTTGACTGCTTTATATTTCACGATGGGTTACTTGCAGACTCGGACTGTAATTTTTGGCAATGATCGCGCATCTCTATTTGCTGCTCATTTGCGAACAGTATTGATTGGTTTTCATGAACTCTTGGCAATCTTTATACTGCAACAATTAAATACATTTTCTATGCAGGTACAAAAATGTCAGGCATTTGATATTTCCAATAACCAATCAAAAGCTGTCGCAGCTGAAAAATCAAACTTAGACTGACTATCTTGTCAGAGTGCTAATACTTGAATAAAACGTTCACACTGAAGGAATACGTTGAAATTATGTAATGTGCTAAAAAAATCCATGGGATTGTTTGAGAATGTGACTTTGGTCAATTTTGTGAGATACTAAACGCGCTTTATTTTCCATCAAATGCAATTGACACTACTGTATCTTACTTCACTAGTCGCATCCACTTTAGTTCTGGAATCACAATGGCTAAGTTCCGACTCTTGTACAGGTCCACCTTCTTCCATGTATTACTTTGAAGTATCAGACTTAGAATCATATTCACCAAGCGAGAATGAAACTTGGAGTGACTATTATTCATTTCATGCATACGAGATTCCAGTTTATATTTGTGGTAACTTGGCTCTGGATCCAAATAATCAATGCTGTTATTCATCAATTGACTTAAGTCTATCATTCGGGTACAAAAGTGGAGCACCATATGTGATCGAAGAAGAGGAAGATTGGGATTCGGTTGTACCTAAATCAACGAACAACCATCAATACTGTACTTTCATTACTCAGGAGGATGAAGACACATCCATTATACCAATCTTACGTACATCTTATTTGGCTGATGGTACTTGCATTGACCAACATTTTCGATGCCATAGTAATCAAACACTGCAGATTTACGAAGAAGATGGATGCCAAGGCAATTA
>JADGIX010000087.1:0-47765 GCA_027595885.1 Globomyces sp. JEL0801
TTTCGGGAGCATTACATACAGGGGAAGCACCTTGATTAAGAAGTTTTTGAAATTGAAAGTTATCTTGTGGAATTTGACTGGTTTGTAAAAGCTCTCCATTTGCAATAAACGTATCTCTGTTACCATTCCAGATTGAGAGGCTAAAGCTGTTAAATAAACAAAGAATTACAAAGAGACAAAAGGTGTCTTCAAGTAGTATTCATTTAATTCCTTAGCATTGTCAAGAGTAAAGATTTCACCAGCAACATCGTTATTTCCAATCATAGTGGTGATACCAATAGTGGTCTTTGTCAATCCCATATTTTGGAGTTGTTTGAATGTGGCTTCAGCAGCTTCGATGGCATGCTTACCCATAGCAGTAGCACCATCTTTAATATTTCCGTAGTCCATAGCCATGATATTCACCACTAATCAATGAAATACAAATTGAGCTTACAGTCCAATTCTAATTTGTTGTCTTTGGCGTTTTGTAAAACTTCAATGCCTAATTTGACTAAACCAGTAGGGAGGACAGGGAGGGTGAACGATACTCTCAGTCCAGGATTGGCCCTCTTTAATGCAGCTAATGCCTTACTACGACGATCATTAGCGCCAGCGTCCTGCGCATTATTGCCTTCAATATCAATATCAATCCAACGTATTTGATATTCATTAATTACAGATTGATATGCAGCTTGAATTTCATCAACATCGTTTGTTAAAGTGGCCAATTCAATTCCAGCAAACCCTCCAAATGATACCGCTACATCACCTCCATTGTCACGCAAAGTCTTAACTTGCCCTTTATAGAAATCTAAATCAAATTGTCCTCCCCATCTAGGAACAACTTTGCCACCTTCGATATTTCCCAAAAGAAATGCCATTACGTACCAACTGATACCAGTGATTTTTCGAGCTTCATTTAAATCAAAGTTCTTATTGTTGAATAGTGTCGTTTTTGTGGTAACATCCAAGAATGGGGCGAATACTTTGTTTGGGATACAAGTGTTGGATTTAGCTAATATTGGTTGTGCAAAGCATAATCTAAACTATCAATATTGATTTTAATCTTACCCAAATGGTTTTTGACAACCTAATCCACAAAATTCATCTTCAACTTTCGGATTTCCTCCGCAATTTCCAAATTGTGAACAACAGGTACCTGTTGGACATTTCTTTTTCGTGATAGGACCACAAGACCCATCATTGGAAACAGGAAAATCAGTTGGTGCGGGACCAGTGGTTGTAGCTTTTGCATCAAAACAGAGTCTAAAAAATAATTAAACGATTGTAGTACCCAAATCCTTTCTGGCATTTATCACCACAAAAAGCATCAAAATTCGCTGGATTTCCTCCACATGAACCAAATTGTGAACAGCAAAATCCAGGCGGACATTGTTTTCCAACATTTGGGCCACAAGTCCCATCGTTAGAAACTGGAAGATTCGATTGTCCGAGAACTTGTCGAATGGAGAGTAATGTTAGTATAAGTCTAAGCATATGGTTGGGACCAAGATGAAATCGCATATTTATGCGTTTCAATAGGAAGGCGTTCAAGACAACCACAAAGGAGCCTACGATACCCAAGATCGTTTTTACAAATCAAGAAAGTATTTGCAACCGTAGATTCAAAAACAAAAGAATTAGTAAATGGATTTCAACTTGATTCATTTACCAATTCCTTCTCGAGTATATAATTAGAACAATTGCTCAGTAGGTATTATAAGTGGCAATGTTTGAGGCGTGATGCTGAAGGGAACAAAGAGATTGAGGATGCCATGATACCAAGTATTTGGAGAAGCTCAAGTCAAATGTAATTAACGTTCAGTTTAGCGACCACCACAACAGGCGCGGTTCATTATTTTACTTTTTTATTGGGATACGAATTCACTTCACGATCATTGAAATATTTCAAAAATTCGATTTTGTCTTTTGCGCTTTTACTCACTTGTCGTAAACGTAAAGTCTGGCCCAATAACGTGGCCAATTCAGAATCAAGTGAATTTGAATCTACATTTTCAATTGTTGATAACAAATCTGATTGCTTCAAGGTTCGCACTTCCATTGTGTTCTTGAACTACAAACTTATTAAATTACTACACAAACTTGTATGAGGACATTGAAGAAATGTGTGAGTTTGTTTCCTGTGGTAAACGTTGGGCAAAATTGATCCCACACATATCTGATTATTAGCTTACGGAACAATTACCTAGTAGTTGTCAATAAGAATTGTATTTCTATTACCTAAATATTAGTATGTAGAAACTGTACTTGATTCCCATAACTGTTATCTGAACCTTTGAATCTTTCATATTGAAATCTTTAAAGACTGGAATGAATTTCAGAATACCTCTTCCGTTTGATGTGGTACCCTATAATGATTTAGATATGATTCTATGATACTTCAGGGAATAATACAATAGGAATATTAGAAGTATCAGCTTTCAGATAATCAGATAATGTCATGGAGTCATCTAAATGGGTCAAAACGTTTCCTGCATCTGTAAAAGCATCCCATGTTGATAGACGAGCAACTTTTCCATCCATAGTAACACCCAAAAAGATAGGAGCATAACTTCATTAAGAAAATAACGTTTGATACCTGTACGCATAATATAGAATATCTAAATAAGAGGAGTGGTTTGAGACGATTAATTGCCTAAGAGGTTGAGCATTCACTGGCTTTGATTTAGAATTGGCCTTTAATTTTTTGACAGACACTTCTGAAGTTTCAATGTAATAGAAACCACACAAGAATAGGATACAGCGTCCAAATATGAGATACAGAAACGATTTCCAAGATTGTACAACTGCAGGTACAATAAAAACCAATCCAATCACTTCCAAAAGAAATGTGAGAAGGGTGATAATCAAAATGAGGATTAATTTAATAACAGCAATAATAGGTCCAACTAAATAGCATTTGAATGCAGAATAATACACTGCAGTGTCAGTTCTGGGAGGTTTTGGGTATAAAAAAGGATGAATTCCAGTCTAAGTTTAATCGAAATCGTTAGATACTCCAGCGTCTCTCCAACCAGAGAACTATATGAATGTTTAATATCCAAAAATGCTTACTTTTTCCATGTTTTTGAGGTGAAGGGAAAAAAGCAGAGGAACTCGGAACTGATTATTGGACTACAATTTATATCAGTGCTCTAATTCACTCCAAACACTTTAGCATAGTTCCAATGAACTACTCCTTCAGTTTGTGATGGTAAGATTTGACTCTTGATATTTTAGAGTGTACTTTCTACATTCACACAGCTCAATTATAAAAGAAACTTATTCTCATTGAAAGCACATGGGTCAATCAGTTACAGTGTCCTTTGGTCACTTGCACCACTCAGATCTGGTCAAAGTTTTATCTCGTTTTTCAATAGCGTTAATGATGTTGCTGCTACTTTGGAATTGGATTCTCCAACATACTTCTGCAGCATTTCCTGATACCAGAATATTCATGATCATGATTGAATCTTTCAGTCATGGAGTCTCTGGCGCTTCTGGATATGGCGCTGGCTGTGGATATGGCCCTTCCAATCATACAGGAAACTTTGCTGGTGTGATTGATGCATTACCTTACATTGCTAGTACACATGCAACAACTATCTGGTTATCACCAATATTTGATTCCGGATATACACCAGCTACTTGTAGATTAGATGCAACTGGATACTATGCTCAAGATTACTTTAATGTAGATCCCAGATTTGGAACGTTCGACGAGATCAATCAAATCATAGATACAGCACATGATTTAGGAATGACAGTACTTTTTGATTTGGTGTTGGGCCATCATAAAACAGGTTTAAAACCTTCGCCATCTGGGAATTTGCCCACCAATCCAATCAACTTTCGTGAACAAACCACCATTGATTTTTTTAATGAAGTTATAACTTATTGGATGCAAAACACAAATGTAGATGGATTTCGATTTGATCAAATATATCAAGTTCCAACTGATATTGTCCCCATATTTATTAATACCATCAGATCACTCTGTCGTAGGAAAAATTCGGACGAATGTTTTACTGTTGGAGAAGTATTATGTAGTGAAGATATCGTAGAGCAAAATGGACTTGGTCACTGTACTGGCGTCAGTAAAATTAACCAATTACAAATTAATCAGCAAAAATACTTTGAAAACTCTAATCGTACCAGCGGTATTCCAACCGTGTTCGATTTTACTATGATGTTCCAATTACGAGATATATTATTTGGTAATGAATGGGGAAATTTGCCAAATGCAACAAAGTTGGGATTACAATTAAAGTGGAACCGTGCATATGGTTTTGGAAAACTAGTTCTTCCTTTAAACAATCATGATTTTTTGAGACCGGGGAACGTAATGTGGAGATACAAAACTGTTGATCGGTTTGTGAAGCCAAAAGATTACTGGAAACGATATCAATTGGCCTTTTCTTTTTTGACTGCTTATCCCGGTATCTTGATTTTACTATTATTAATGTTAGGGCCCATTCAATGGACTTATAATGATGAAGTTGGTGCGACTACTGCAAATTTTGCAGATAAAGTTGAAATTGATTGTGCGAGTGTAGGATTATGTGATGATCATTCAGGTAGAATTAATGCCAAGTTGTCCAATTTCAATACTGACGAACTTGAACTCAAACAACATGTTACAAAACTAATGAAATTTCGATCATCTCGTGCATGTTTAGTTGCCGGACAAAGTGATTTTGAAATAGTCCACTCCGATGAGTTTGTTTTGATTATTGAAAGGTTTGGGATTTCTGGTTGTCGACTGTTGTATGCTATGAACATATCTGATACTCTTCAAACAAGATCAATTACCATTAACAAACGAAACTTTTGGAGTTGGGCAACCAAAGTTCACTTGGATTTACAGCCCTTCGAAAGCAGATTTGTAGATCTCAACTGGTTCGGCATACATTCATCGTTAATATAATTCACTTATGATAATAAACTTTACAAAAACAACCAAGGTTTCTCAACTTATTTACGCAGAAAATCAGGCCTAACAGAAAGGTATAGATGAATTACTTCTGACCTTTGTTTGGATGAAATTCTTTGTATTGGCGAATATTTTTAAGTGATCCCAAAAAATATTCGCCAATTCCTCATCAAAGAGTAAAGACAAAGAATGTGTATATGCTTCACTGATCAGTATGACCATATATTGAAATGAAAGAATTAGATGTCTTTCTTGACAAGTGCAGGAGGCAAAGAAGCGACAAGTTTGTCAGCTTTTTGAGAGTCAGCGACAACCAAGGTGTAGAGGTACTTTGAGCATCGGAGTTTGAATTTTCTCTTGTCACCGACCTTACGGATTTTAAGAGATTTAGCATCAGCACGACGAGCAGTGACAAGGAATTCTTTAATTTCTTTGATTTCTTTTGGCTACAGAAAGGTTAGTTGAAGTCTAAGTGTTTAAGAAATGACAGATGATTGTTGATATCAACAGAGTTGATGGATGGATGGATGGATAGGTGTTTAAGATTTGAACATACCATTTGAAAAAAGTGAAAAATTATTGTGACGATGCTGCGATATTTAAGCTGTCTCAAAAAAAAAAAAAAAATAGAACTTCAACAAACAGTATGGTGTCATTTGTGTGGTAACTATAATGGAAGCGTCTAATTGTAGTGATTATTGTCAAGAAACTATCAAGAAACCAAAGCTAGAGCAACATACATACAGATGTAGATTTGCTCAATTCACTTGTATTGATTGTTCTACCACTTTCCAAGGAACAGTACTGTATTGATTAAACTCATTCTATTAGGATTACAAGTCACATAGTTCATGTGTATCGGAGGCACAAAAGTATCAAGGTGCATTATACAAAGGGAATAATCAAAAAAATTCAAATATTGCTAAACCTTTATCATCAGCATCATTAAGTATACAATGCTTAAATTAATCTATTCTTAGTTGACCAAATTAATCAAAAATCAGGAAAAGCTACTGCTGATAAACCTACAGAGAAATCAAAGAAAGAGAAATCTGATGATAAACCTGCAAAAAAATCAAAGGACAAATCTGATGAAAAGTTAAAGAAATCCAAGAAAGCACCAAAGTCTGAAGCTGTATCTGATACTGATACCGAATTCTCAAAAAGAGTATTACTACAGACCATTCATTCCATTTTGAAGAAGGTTTTCCGGTTGAATTTTCTAATAGTTAGAAAGAAAAACTATCATTCAAGGACTTGAAAGCAAAAATAAGTAAGAAATTAGCAAAAAAGAATATTCAGTGTAAAGATCTGGATTCGCAATTTGAGAAATTGGTATGTTACTCTTATCTATTAAACCTTAGATAAGCATATCACTAAATGCTGATCAGCTTCTTCTTGATTGAATGAACCCTATTTTGAACTATATAAATGTGTCTGAATATTTTACGAAACGTCAAAGGATTGTTATTATTCATTGTTATATTTAAGGTTTGGCAACTGTAAAATGGTATGAGCATAAAATTTATGGCTCTTTTGTCATATCTTCCTTCATGAATTGAGCAATTGCGTGTGCAACACTATACACGGTAACCATTGGACTAAAGATATCAGCATCTAAAAAAAACTTACTTGACACCACTGGCAGTTGGGAATACAGAGGTATCACTAATATACAACCCCTTTAAATCATATGATTCCCCTCTTGGGTTCACAGCACCTTGCCTTGGATCAGCGGCCATTCTACAGGTGCCCATCTGGTGTGCTGCAAATAGTCCTAATGTGCCCTGATTAGCACCATTAGCATATAATGCATTCAAAAAGTCTTTCAACTCTTTAGATGCCAGAATCTCGTCAACCGTTAATGAAGGATCTGGTTTAAATGATGCCAAACCATTCTGCGATGTGTAAATTTCTTTAGCACCTTCAGCAATCATGATTTTGACCCCTGCTTCAAATCCTTTCAAAACTGAATTTTGATCGAATTTCCCATATTGCCAATCAAACCGCATCATACCAGTATCATCAACCCATATTTGTCCTTCAGAGTCCTTGTCTCTTGTTAAAACTATAACACTTGATGTATGAGGCAGCATTACCATTCGTTGTTTGTGTTGGGCGGCAGATTCCCACTTTTGCACCACCCCAAAACAAATTGGATGGCTAATTGGCACTTCTAGTTTTGCACCATAGCCTTTTCCATCCAAATCGGCCACTTGATTCGAAACCACTGTCATAATTGATCCTCTAAACTGTTTTATATCGCGATCTGGAAAAACACCAGACACCAATCCAACCGGATGTAATCTTAAATGTTTACCGACATGTTTGTTGAGATTTGGAATCTTTGATCTCAATAGAACCGCTGGAGTATTCATTGAACCACAAGACAACACCACTTTCGATGATCGAATCGTGATTGTTTTGTTACCTTTCTTTCCAATGACACCAGTAGCAATACCATTGGAATGCAATACTTTAGTAACTTCAAAACCGTCAATAAATTCACAACCGTGTTTCGCAGCGTCTTGGATCCAAGTTAGAGCTGAAGTTTGTTTAACAGCGTATGGGCAACCAAACGAACACCAACCACATTCATGTTCTTGATTGGCCGTATTTTGAGGGATTACTTTCACGTCATATCCAAGCTTTTTGCAACCATCAAAAAGTATCTGATTTGAATTATTATGCTTAATTTTATCACTACCAACACCAATACGTTTTGAAATAATATCAACAGAATTTTGGAAATCTTTTGTAACGAAATGTTCCAAACCATATTGGATTGCCCATTCTTCTCTAAGAGATTGTGGTGGTTCAAGACAGGCAGACCTAATGTTAAAAAACATTATTATACCAATTCACAGCTGTCCCACCTCCCCAAGCAACACCAGCCAATAAAAATATAGATCCATCTTCAGAATACAGTCCACACTTTCTTTCCATGTTATTTGATAGCGCTTCAAATTCATTGGAAGAAAAATCACTTGGATGTACATAACTAGATTTTTCTACCAGGATTACTTTATACCCAGCCTCTGATAACTCTGCAGCCATTACTCCTCCACCAGCTCCACTGCCTACCACTACAACATCACAATGAATCTCAACGTCGTCGGTCGCATTATCAAGATTGATAAACTCTGGTTTCCAAACTTGATGCGCTTCTACTCGCTTTGATTCTGGCGTTGATCCAGAGTATTTAAATGATTTCCAACTTTTATAAACTTCAGCATCCCCTACACAACCATAACTAAATAGCGTTGTAATTGTATAAAAAACTTTGAATAACAATCTTAAATCTTTTATCCAACTGTTTTTGAGTTTCTTTACCACAGTTTCTCGTTCATTTCTGGAAAGTTTTGGAAACGGTTTATAGTACCCACCAATCATATAGGTTCCAATAGAAGTATTCAAAGTTGATAGAAATATATTGATTTGTGATAATTTATCTTTTGGGATTGCTGCATCCTTTATAACGTTAAACCTTTTAATAATAACATACCATGTATTCCGACATTTTAATCCCAATTCCTTTCATATCACTTGGTTGATAATTCAAATACAATTTAAGAGTATCATCAGTTAATTGGATATCATCAGCAATGAAGTTTGAATACTCTTTTAAAGAGTCATTAATTTCGGAATTGGTTAAAGTTGCTACAAATGTATCTGCTAATGCTGTCAATACCAATTCTTTGGAGGTCATTTTACAATTGTACATTACATGAATCGGGGTAGGGTGTTATTTATACCAGCTTTGTGTTCAAACTACGGACCGTCATACGCCTTATAATTTATCATAATTACTTTAACCAAGTTAGTGATAATAGCCAAGTTGCTACAAACATGATCGCTATTAAGGGTTGCTTCTAAGCTACCGATTTGAGTTCTTTGGTTGGTTCCCAAGAGAATTAGAAAAGTCAATGATCGCTCATCAGACTAATTTTTAATTTAAGTGACACAAAACATGGATACAAAATCGGAAAAGTCAGGTGCTTGTCATTTGTGTTACATTCGTCATGGTTCATGACCACGAGAAAGAAAGAAATAAGGGACACGGTTCATCACCATCAGATGGGTTGTCAACGAAGAAACCAAATTAATGAATATCCTATGCAAGATCGGTTGGTGTGATGTATTCATGGTCTATTATACAAACGTTGAAGGGGAAAAATCTTTATAAAATGTCATGGGAGAAATTAGTCAATTTGACAAAAATTGAAACATGGGATTTGGTGTGTGCTGATATGCATCATGAATGTGTTTATTAGAGTTTGGCAGCTTGCTTTGTATCAAGGCTATTGGCCATATCTTCCTTCATAAACTGAGCAATTGAGTATGCAACACTATACACCGTAACCATTGGACTAAAGGTATCAGCTTAAAGAACTTACTTGACACCACTGGCAGTTGGGAACACGGAGGTATCACTGATATACAAACCCTTTAAATCGTACGACTCTCCTCTTGGATTCACTGCACCTTGTTTTGGGTCTGATGACATTCTGCAAGTACCCATTTGATGTGCTGCGAACATCCCTAAAGTACCTTGCTTCGCACCAAAATCATTTATCAATTTGACGTAAGACTTGAACTCGGGAGATTCAAGCACTTTTTCAAACGAGTCTTCTGGGTTCCGTTGAAATTTTGGAATTCCGTATTGATAGGTGTTGACTTCAGCTGCTCCTTCAGCAATCAAGATTCTTAAGCCAACCTCCAAGGCTTTCAACATATGTGATTGATCTTCCTTTCCATATACCCAATCAAAACGCATCATTCCTGTACTATCTACCCATATTTTGCCCTCAGAATCTTTGTCCCTGGAGAGCATAATAAAGCTGGCAGTATTTGGGAACATCATCATACGACGCTTATGTGATTCAGCTGATTCCCAAAGATTTGTGAGTGCGAAAGTGGACGGATGACTGATTGGAACTTCGATTCTGACACCATAACCATTTCCATCCAAGTTTGACACTTCATTCGAAATTGCTGTCATAATTGAGCCATAAAACGGTTTAACTTCTTTGTCTGGGAATACACCGGATACCATTGACACTGGATGAATTCGCAAATGTTTCCCAACATGAGGGTTAAGGTTTTTAATATTGGACCTCAACATTATTGCAGGAGTGTTCATGGAACCAGCCGAAAGTACGACTCTTTTTGCTTTAATCTTTACGATCCGTCCATTCTTCTTTCCAATTACTCCCTTTGCAACTTGATTTTCATGAAGAATTCTCTCTACATCAAATCCATCCATAAATAAACATCCATGATCAGAAGCATCTCGAATCCATGTTATCGAAGAGGATTGTTTCACTCCATAAGGACAACCGTACGAGCACCAGCCACATTCATGCTCCTGGTGCGCAGTATTTTGGGGAATGGCTTTGCTCTCATACCCTAATTTTTTACAGCCATCCAATAGAATTTGGTTTGGTACATTATGCTTAATTTTATCTGCACACACTCCAATGCGATCGGAGACTGCATTAATTGCTTTTTTAAATTCAGGAGAAGCAAAGTGTGGAAGGCCATAGTCTTTCGCCCATTCTTCTAGTAGACTCTGAGGAGGTTCCAAACTTGCTGACCTAATATTGAATGAGAGAAAAAATATTACCAATTAATAGCAGTTCCACCACCCCAAGCTTTGCCTGCTAGCAAGAATATGGAACCATCTTCAGAGTAAAGTCCAGCATTACGTTCAGTCATAGTTGTCATAGATTCTTTCTCGGTCAATGGTAGATCACTATTGTGGATATAGGAAGCCTTTTCCACTAAAATGACCTTATGTCCCGCTTTCGATAATTCTGCAGCTAAAAGATTTAGTATTGAACAGAAATATACCCATAACACCTCCTCCTGCACCACTACCAACTACTACAACATCGCAATTATATTGTACTGGAGTGGTTTTATCGTCTAATGTAATAAACTTCGGTGCCCATACTTCATGCGCTTCTGCCCGTTTTGATTCAGGAATGGGGCCTGGATATTGTAAACTATTCCAGGCAGGATGAGCTCCACCAGATTTTGTAGTGCCATAAACAAAGAGTGAAGTAATAGAGTAAAATGCTTTAAAGAGAACTCTGATATCATTTAACCAACTTCCTTTCATTGAGAGTAGGACATATTCACGATCTGGTCTACTTAGGGTAGGAAATGGTGCAAACTTTCCCCCAATTAGAAATGTCCCCATTGAAGTGTTCAAGAGGGATAAAATGATATCTATGCTGGACCTCTTATCAGCCGGAATGGAGACATTCTACTTCATTAAGCTCAACCATGATTGTTACCAAATAATCATGCATTTGTTTACCCAAGTTCTCCATATCAGATGCTTTAAAGTTGAAATAACTCTTTACCACATCTGGATCGACTTCTAAATCGGATGAAATGGAATCGCAATACTCAGCCAAGTTCTTCTCTGATTCTTCACTGGTCAATGTCGAGATGAAAGTGTCTGCAATTGCTGTTAAAACTAATTCTTGTGAATTCATTTGGAAAATTCTAAACGAATAATTATTCACGTTTCAATGATCACTCTCATGTGACCAAAAGGTGTTATAGACGTTGGTAATCTAGTTGATCAATGAAATACTGAAGTAGAACATTTCCATTTGAGATCATTCAAACACTTGAAATTCAGAGTTGCAGTTATTTGACTTTCGTCGCGTAGAATCAATTCCGCTCCCACTTTCCCACTTTTAAAATTCTAAATTATGTCAACTTACCAATATACTTCAGTTTATCACCATTTTTTAGAAGAACCACCGCATCCTACACGATTTCAAACATCCAAATATTTGTTTGGTGCGTTCTTCCCTGCTCTTGGAAAATCATTGGTGAAATACATTACTGGAGAGAAACCTGTTAAAGAATGGTCTTTTTTGTACCATGTTGCTACTCATACGGTATATTATAGATAGCATATTAATTTGTTTTACTAGGTATGTTTGGTTTAAAGAGGAATAACGTTAGGTAAATCACGTTAAATACCAACTATGAAATAGCTGCGAGATGTATTGATTACTTTTCAAAGTGGAGATCCTCCTGATATACATATGATTCAAAGGACTACTGTCATACCCACGGCAATACCTAGAAGAGGAAAATTAATCTTAGATCCATTCAGAGTAGAACAAGAGGTCATTGATTTCATTCATAAGCAAGAACCAGGCGAATGGTAAAGATCATTACTTTATGAAATCGATTAGGCCACCTCATGCTTCAGATATGTATGAAGTCCATGCAGAGTGGGTTATACCTCCTTCAATCGATGAAGATTATGTATTTTATTTAATTCATGGGTAATTCAATTGTTCAATCTGATATTTTCTAAAGAGGTGCGTATATACTTGGAAGGTTTACAACTAATCATTGACCGAATAGCGCTCAAATGGAACGGAATTTTGCTTATAGGTATTTAGTTTTAAGCATACCATAAACTTTTGTAGGTATGGAAAACACAGTCGATGCAAAGTTTTTGCTGTTTCATATCGTCTAGCCCCACAAAACCCATATCCGTGTGGTTTGATAGATGTGGTATCTGGATACCTGCATCTTTTAGCGAAATATGAAGCGAACAAGATTGTACTGATGGGAGATTCAGGTAATTGTTCAAACATTTTATGCCCTTAGCTGGAGGAGGGTTGGTTTTGGCTACTTTACTATTACTGAGAGATATGGGAAAACCTTTACCAGCTGGTGGTGTGTGCCAATCTCCTTGTAAGATATTTACGCTTACCGATAGGGGTAAAAGTTCTTTCACATCTCAATATTTTAGTTGGATTTAACACAATCTCGCCCCAGTTTGATCACAAACGCTTTCTCAGATTACATTCCAGATATGCCAAAGGATAGTAGATTAGGTGATAGAGTTAATTACTATGCCCCAAACCATTTACTGAAAGTGCCATATGTTAGTCCATATTGGGCCGACGATTTATCAAATTTACCTCCATTACTAATCCAAACTGGGAATGCAGAGAAGCTACATGATGAAATTTGTGAATTTTCCCATAATTTGTCCAAAATACCTAATGCATATATCACTTTAGAGAGCTACCATGTAAAGTATTTAACACCTAACATATTCAGGCCCATGTTCATGTTTTTCAAATGCTTTACTTTAATAAAGGAGCAAAAGTTGCTGTGAAACGGTACAGTTAAAGTGAACGACTAATTTATAGAATGGCACAATGGATTAAACAGATTACTGGCAGAGAAGCAAGTGCACGAACAGAATCTCGGCATTTTAAGCTGGACCATCACGGCAATATACTGATCACACAGGATTTTGCTGATATCACTCAATAATAGAATATAGTTGCGTTAACTGAAATTTATACTATGCTCAATATTATAATAAGAGACATACGTACCGAAAGCACTATGATTATATTTTAAACAACATATGAGCTCCTATTGACACATTTAAGGAGGAGCGTCTTTTGATATCTTTACCATACAGGTTTGACACAATCGATAGCCTGTGTTAAATTCTGTACAAGTTAAACAGAAAGTTCCACCACAACATTTGCAATTTGCTCTACGTCCCAATACCGCAAACTTGGTTTGGCACGATGTACAGGAATCACCATTGCTGAAATGAATTTCGGTTCCACTACCATCCGGCAATACCCAAGAACTAATTTTACCTTTTTGATCGGCACTGAGTAAAAATCTAGCGTTTGGTGAGAAATAGAGTGATTGAACTGGTGCACTATTTTTGATGCCATCCAAGGTGTGCACAATAGTGAGTTTCCACGGGGAGGCTTCGTTATCTTTGTCGAACACTTTTCGCCATATTCTTATTTTGCCAGATTGATGGCCAGTGAATATCAATTCAGTATGGAACATATGTGAAGCTTTTCCCTCGTATGGCTCACAAACTGTTATAATATCTCTGCTTAGTAATTGATGGTTCATATTCTTTTTAAGTGGACCTGTCATTGATAAATCTTGCACAAGTATCAAACAGCCATTGACATCCCATAGTCTCATTTGATACTTATCACTCGTTATAATATCTCCAGTATTGTTGTTGGCTGAAATACATGATATGGCTTCATCATGACCTAACAAGCTACGAACATAATCATGTCTGTTCAAATCCCAAATGATGCAGACACCATCCTAACATGTTACAAATAGTATGATTTACTTCGCTACCAGAAACAACGATACTGAAAGATCGTGATACTACAACTTTGGTTATTTTTGTTCGATGCCCTCTTAAACAAGCCTGAAGGTCCAAAGCTGGCTTTTTTGAATTTGTGAATGACCAAATACAAACAGTCGTATCTTCACTTCCAGTAACCAATGAATCTTGATCAACAAAGCACACTGATGAGATTTGACCTATATGAATACTCTCAAAAACCGCCAACACCTTTTGATTATCAGCCTGAACAATCCGGAGACTATTGTCCAGATGACCCCATTCAACGTATTTGATGAACGTTGGTGGTATAAGTAATTTCGATGAACCAACAGCAAGCAATTGGCCTCCACTTGAAATTCGAATATCCGATGGTACATCCTGTAAATCTTTCAACAAATTTATGCTCCTGGTCAAAAGAGCAAAATGTTTCTCCAATTTATACTGACCTTCATTGGGATCTACACCTCGTTTAGGATGTGCCCGTTTAAAAAGCTGTTTTGGCGTTTGTCCAAAGTTATGAATAATCCCGATTGTCGCTTGTTTTTCAATTGGATCCGCTATTTTGTCAATATCAACAGCCCCCTCGTATGAGAGGTAATGAAACAGGTTCAAAGCTTTGGCGGCTTCCTCTCCCTGTTGCTTGTAACCGAATATCAAGTCGATCCATTTATGTAGGTTGTTGCTTACATGCTCTGATTCTAATGCTTGTCTATGTATCTGAATAAATAATCTCGAGTTTCCATGTGCCCAATTAGGTAGTACTACAGTGTCGATTTGTTCCCCAGTTTGTTTAGTTCCAAAATTAAATTTATTTTGATTTTCAAGAAAATTTGGTAAATAGAAAAATTCTGGTATTAATTCTCTTACATCTGTGGTATTTAGCCTTGAGGCAGAAGCCCAGGATTGGGGAATTGAGTGGAAGATTCTGTCAGCATGGTCAAAATGGCCTCCCTAGCAAATCAAACTGCCCATCATAAATACCTGAAGTTTCAAATATTGCTCAGTAAAGGGCTCCATTCTAATTAAGTATGAACATACTATCATAGAGGAACTATAATGTGTTCCGTAATGGCAAGCTGGCACAGTCTCATCCCAAATACTATATCTCTCTTCAAATTGTGCTGCTCTCGCTGCCCCTTGACCTCCCATAGGTAGTGACAAATCTCTGTACATTTTTGGATCATCCAAATTTATCTATTTTTAGAACAATTGGCTTACTATTTCAGACTCATAATCTGCTAGCACCCAAGGAAACGTATGATACTGTGTCAAATCATTGTAACTTCTACCAGCAAGCGTATTTAAGTGCATTAGGTAGGCTAGATTGCTTATTTCTCTCGAGACCCACTTTTGTGTTAACTCATTTAATGGACTGCCACCAAATATTGCCGTTGAAAGAACGGAAGGACCACCAGAAGTTGTTATACCAGAAACAGATTCGCCATCGTTAACCTGTGCTTTACTGAGCAGCCTTGTATAAACTGAATCCCTTGACTTTGCATTCCAAAAGGTCAAGAAAAATGTTCGGCCGTCGCTTAAGAACATTTCTAATGCAACATTTCGAAATAGATATAGCCTGGTGTGTACTTCTTTAATGTCTTCATAAGCGCTGCCAATGAAACTAAAAACAACTTACCATTGCCGACAGCCATGTCTTTCTCCGGCTGTTTGAACTTTTAGCGGATTTTCCCCGGGCTTTCTTCCTGGCTCACAAACTATTAAATGGTATATATTGCGCTCCTAAAAATAAGCTATTCAGATGAAAACCTCCAAAGTTGCCTCATCAATATCAATAATTTCGCCTAAACATTAACAATACTTTGAAAATACCTTCAGCTTGCTTGAAGTAGTTATCAATTATATACAAATTGTTCTTACAAATCAAAGCAATTCCCTCTAAAATGTTTAAATAGAAAGTGTATTACCTATTAGTTCCAATCCAATTAATCTTGCACAGTTAAAAATTTCCAGTATATGATCGCCAGGTTGAAGAAGGCGCTGAATTTTAGCGTTTTGTGTTTCTTCTAGTTTAACTTCCTCCCATTCTTTCTCAATATTCTCATTCAACTCTGCTGCAATTAAAATCAATAGTATTACCGAGACTCTCGGTTGATTTTGTTAATATCTTCAAATCACTGTCTTTCTTTAACATTACAGGTGAGTTCTGGCTTTCTGTAGCCTTTTCAAACTCAGCCGTACCTTTCAAGATTTCAAGTTGATCTCCTAATCCATATTCATCTATAGTTTCGGGCCCATCCTTCAACTTTTGAATATAATCAATATCAATCTCTGAATCTGCTATAATGGACATAGATTTGGTGCCTCCAGTCGCAATAGCACTGTTGTCGTTTATTGGAGAGCATTTATCTGGCGAATTACAACCTTCTTTTGCTAATATTGGTAAGTCCACACCTGTATCGATTTGTGTAACATTTTCTAGTATCTTTTCTGCCTTTGACTGATATGATTGGATTGTATTCGGATCTTTTCTTATCTTTTTCCTTATTCTTGCCTTCGCTTCAGTAAAATCTTGAATTAGCATAAACGTTTTACCTAGTTTCCATCTTGCACCAACTTCTTCTTCTGAGCCTAAAATTGCCTTTTCACGGCCGAGCTGGGAAACCAATGACCTCCACTCTGATTCCAAAGTTTTCTGCATTAAAATATAATCGGTTTTATATTTCTGCCTTTTCATGATTTCTGTTTTTTGGCAATCAGACACCCAAGCTTTTGACTTTTCCATAAATCGAGCATAGATTTGTTTGTCCAGATCTGATTTTTTTTCCATTTTCTTAAGCTTAAATTCTCTTTGTTTCTGATTGTAAATTAATTGGTCTTTAGTTGTTTTAGTTTCATTGCTCTTGAAGTCTTCCCAAGCCTTTTGAGCGTTTTCTTCAAATATGCTTTTGAGTTCTTCTCTCCTTTGATTGATCCATGCACTAAAGATCACTTCACCTTCCTAAAATAAGCACTATATCGTTACTGGCTGTAGAATTCGTGAGAAACCATCCACTAATTCTTTATAATCGGGGCCTTTTGGTGTTCGGAGCATGTTAGCTATTTGCACAGGCTTCTGAACTAACATAAATTTCCAAACCTACTATCAGAATTGTGAATTTTTTATACCTCGATAGCTTTACTCCGAACTCGCTCATCATTGTGAGAAATACAATTGAATAGGTGGAGCACAAAGCATTTAATGTAATCTGCATCATTATTAAGCAAGTTTAAGAAGATATTCTAAATATTAGTATGGTTTTGCTTACTTGATACAGATTAACCTTTCTCAAAATGAATATTATGTAATCCACATCCATATATGCCACTGATGACATTTTCCCAAAACAGTACATTAAGATCCTATTTAGCTGTTTGAAATAGTTTTGAACAATAAAATCTGATTTGTTTCCAGTTTTCGAATTTTCGTCTTCTAATTCAATAGATATTTGAGAAATTAAGAGTGCAAAATCAAGTACATATTCATGCCTTTTCGCAAATGACCCTTAACTGTTAGAAATATTGATCTAACCTTGATAGACCATATCAACAACTAAACTTGTGAATTTTTGAAGAGATTGGTAATTCTTTGTGTCATTTACTATTGACTTCCGCTTTTGAATTTTCTGACTAACAGCATTCATCACACACAATATTATGAATTCTTGAAATGCACTTAAATTAGCCCTAGATGTTGGCGGAACAGCCTAACTTTAATATTTCTCCTGAAATACCTTCAATATCATATCCAATGCTGAGATGGGTTTCCATGTTCCAAGGACCGAGTCCGTTGTTACAATCATAATTAATTGTAATATAGCAAACACTGATTCCTTTAAAGCCGGCATATTTTCAATGTAGTCGACCGCAGATAATTGAAATCTACTTTCATCGTTTGAACTACAGTTAAATACTTATTCTAATACCTTTTTGATGTCAATAAGTAAACACACTCTATATTATCATAAGGCTGCAATGTTCCTTCGGCACAAAATGTCATGCTGACTTTAAATGGTTCCTTAATATCGGTCAAGTTGCTTGTAAATAGATGAAAATTGTCGAAATCACCCCCTTTTTTGCTGTTGGACAGTTCTGATTCGATTGATGAAACTGGATCATTGCAAATGATATCAAAGAGGTTATGAACAAGTATATCAAGCAAGTCCTGTCTCCCAAAAGCTTCTTTCATTTGATCAAAGGGAAGGTACATGGCGCCAATAAACTCTAGAGAAGTTTGTACGATTTCAGATAATTCTGTTAAATTTGAATCCGAACCCTGTTTGATATCTGGATTGTCGCCTCGTTTTGAATTTATTTCTACTGAATGCTTTGATAAGGTCTTGATACAGTTATTTGTCAAACCAAGAATAGTATATGCTACCTCAAAACAGAACTGTCTTTTAATTCCTTTTGTACCAGATGGTTTGAGAATTGCCATGAGATTGGGGATTTTATATTCTACATTCCAATGATTTGGATCAATATCTGTGCCACACAAGATACCCCAAAGAGGAAGATACAACGGAACTAAATAGTATCGGGATTGAATCAAATGGTTCATGATTGAAAACGATTCTCTATACTTTGATCCTGGATTTTCATCAGAATACCAAACATTGTAAAACAATTTGACAGCTAAATTGACTGTTGCATTATTTAACCTAGGCGACATAAAAAGCATTACCCACCGAATTGTAACTGCATTTACTAAATCAGTGTTGAATTTGTTGAGTTTCCCATTTTCTGCAGTAATATCTACCAGCATTGCCAGCATCAAGTTTCTTGCTAAAACTAAGTATGTCTTACTTGAGTCTGTAGAATTAAGTTTGTAGATCGGTGCTGGCAAGCTTTTCTGAGTATCACTCTCTCGACGAAGTTCACTTGGCTCTGAGTCTTTCGGTATTGTGTTGATCATAAAAGTGCAAACCATCTTGATTACTTCAGTGGTCCATGATGATTTTAAGATAATTTTTATGTGAAGTACCAATTCGGGAAGCAAATCTGACACTATAATTTGATTGCCAATCATCATCAAGAATCTTTTAATTATAGCTAAAGTCAGAGAATTCGATTATTACCCATTCTGTTTAAAGTAGCTATGTTTTCTTCTCTGTGAGAGCTATGTACTATTAAATCAGAGAGCTGATTCATATAGTATCTCTGAAATTGCTCTGGTGCACGCCACATCTCGATGTCCAAGACTAAATGCCGTAGTGCAGGTTGATTTCCAATAGTTGCATCACTATCGATTAAATATTAAGAACAAGTACTTAGAATTATCTAAGCTACGACCAACTAAGCTAAGGATTACATCCAGTGTTGCAATCGTCACCAAATCTTTTTTGCTCTTGATGATGAAGGATAGTATTTCGTACATTTGATTTCTTTCCATCTCCGCAAGGTTCCTCCAACTTCCAATTACAGATTGTACCAATATAGATAAAGTTCTGTGCAACTCTTCGGATGACTAAAGTATTATTATCAGTGAAAAACTCACTTTGCTCTCTTCCACTAATTTCAATAAAATAGCGCATCCTCCCAATGTCCAAATGCCCTCAATAATTCTCTTTGGGCAAACGGTAAGAACATCACCTTCTATTTTTCCAATGGTTGACTTCTCGGTGGAGAGTGTTGGTTTTGTGTTGGATCCATTAACGATCCCTTTACGTTTCATACTAGTAATATCTGAAGCGAATTTGGATGACATCAACTCATTCAGGGTAGTTTTTGGTATATAATCGAGGTTGTTCTTCGCGATGACAGAGAATAAGAACTGATCTTCAGGAATTCCTAACAAGTGTACGAATTGAGACTTGGTTGGAGATAGTGCAAAAGTAGCAAGCTGATTAAATAGTGGCGAGCCGGCCTCCCCTTCTAGGATTTTGTTTGACTTACTCTGTAATTTATTGTTTCCAATCAAATAAGGTTCCCAAGAACCTTGCCAGTTTCCAATGTATTCAAATCCTATATCATAAATAACTGAGATAGATTGAGCTTCTAAAACAGTTTCCTCAATGAAGTATGTTGGTCCAAGGTTGAAAATATACGATCCTGGATTTTTGGAGATTTCCGGTCGCGATCCAAGATATGTTTTTACTGCTGGTATACTACCTGGATGTCCCAGATAGTTACACTTATCTGAAAATACTAGGGTGCCATTTGCATAAACCTCCACGCTGCTGGCAGAGAGTAGTGGTTTATGGTGAACAATTCCGATATGATACCACGCTTTTTCCGAAATTACAAACCCTTCGACATCGCATTTTCCTTTTAACGTCTTAAGAGTTAATCCCATTCGATGTCGATCAATATAAACACGAAGCCTTTCTGTATTGTTCGGTTCGGCAATAGTCATTATATCAATATCACTTAGTTTATCATATTTTTCTACTCTGATCCATGCCATAAACGTGTATCCTCCTTGTGGAGGGAACGATCTTCCATAATCTTCTAGAACTATTCTCCCTGGTTGTCCTGTATGTGGTGGTTCAAAATGAAAATAACACGGACTTCTACCAAAGCTCAAAGTATGAAGAATCAAGTCTAAAAAATATAATCTGAAAGGCTCTGTAAGTTTTGATGCTCCAATAACTTTTGATAAGCAAATTCTTAATGCACTATCAGACATTCCCATGGTTGTTAATTGTTTCAGTAGTTTAGTCAACATATACTTTAGCTTTTGTGAATTATCACCCTGATTTAAAAGCAATTGATGAGTATTTTCGAAGTCTATAGGGCCTTCTAACTTAGTAATCCACAAAAGAAGACTTTCCAAAATAGCAGAGTTACATAGTGCCACTTGATTTTGCTTGTTTAAATTCAATAAGTAAGATATTGGATTGAGCACTGAGATTGTCAAAGATGAGGTTTCATCCTCCATATCTTTTAATAGATTGATGATGATCGGGAAAATGTATTCTCTTTTAACGACAGCTGCGTTCGCTTGAGAGTTATTAATCTCCTGATTATTGGAATTGAGAGGATCCACTTGGTAGAATTTAAAATCCAATGCTAGATGAAAAAGCCCTTCAAATACAACAGGTCCAATTTTGTCAAATATTCTCTGTAATGTCGAAAAGAAAATAGGTTCAGTTGCGAAATCTTTAAACAAGACTTCATTTTGATCGCAATTCTGAATCAATGATAGAACTGTTTTAAACCATCCGTCAAAGAGCAGTAATACTTTATCACTTTCGGCTTCATCTAGACTAACAGATTCCATTGCCCATTGTAATCCATCAAATACCTGCAAATTACCGATTACTACCTGTATTTTAGGGTAATCTACTATAATATCCTGCAAAAATTGAAGCAATTGAATTTTAAGATCAATAGATCCGCAGGTTTTAAGTGCTTTTAAGATATCAATTAGTTCAATATTTTCAATCAGACTTGTCGAATTCTCTGCATTGGTCGTAATTATCAATTTCTAAAACGTGAAATCATAGAATTCAAACCTTCCAAATGTTCGTTACACCAAAAGATAAATGTTCTTTTTGCACCAAAACAAATAATCCATCCTTGACTTTTTCGCGAAACATTCCTAAAGGAAGTCCAGGTGTTATTAATTTAGTAAGAAAGTGAGTTATTTCAGTAAAGTTTTCCAATAACCCATCAGAAACTACGAATGCACCACCTTCAAAAGTAGTAGCAGTGGTAGTTTCAGGGTAACTTTCACCACGATAAAATTTAGAGATAAAATAAATCATGGATGTAAACGTGTTCATCAACCCAAGTTCTTGAAATGTAGTATTCCAACTTGGAGACAAGTCCAATAAATTATCGCAAAAGTTGATTGTTGATTTGATGGTATTACTGGAAGATGCACCATGAAAATGAACAAAAAGTAGAGATAATTCCTAGGCATTCAGTACCAAATCAAAATACCTTAAATGGGACATATTTCAAAACTATTGTAATATGGCGTAGAATAGCAAACACAGAATTCTTCAAGATTAATTCATTTACATCTTACTTTCATATCCAGTGTGAATGAATCTAAATGTTCAATAACTTGAAAAATAATGTTGGAATTTCCACAAATAAGAAAATAATTCAAAGGATTCATTTGTATGACATCATATAATTGTCTGGCTAATAAATTTGTGATTTGCGTTGTATGATCATCTGCATCGGCAACAGATAAGTAAAATTGCATATATAGTTTAAGATTGTTTAGATTTCTAAACAGATATGCTGTATGTTAGTATTTGATGTATGGTCATACTCTCTTCTTTGATAGGCATATCAAAATCGTTCCTTTGAAAAGGTGATTCGCGATCAATTTCAACCAAATTATCCAGTAAATCATCTGTTCCAATAAATGCTAATCGCAATAGGCTATTCAAAACTGATTCTTGTATTTGTATGTTAGTTTGTGCAACCAACAAAGTTTGAATATGAGCATAGCCTTCATTCAGAACAAAGTGATCCAGAAACACTTCACTCTTTTGTTGCATTGTCTAAAATAAATTTAAAAACATATAGTTTACACATAATAACTCTATAATAACGGAAAGCATGCAATTGGAAACTTCATATTGTTGAACATTCAAAGATAGTTTTAATAATTCCATCATATGGTCAAAATATAAACTTTTCTGTAACCATACGATATGTTCATTGCTGAAGCGTTTAGTCTTATAGGTAAATTGAATAGCACTAGCACAACTAGACGATTAAATATCTTTAAAATTACTGTAATCGCCAATATTCTGTATATTTACCACTCTCTAATGGTAACAGGACAATGCGATACAACGTCTGAACGCCAGATGAATTATGAACAGATTGATCGCGTTTCAACAATATTCGAATTGAATTTGATATATTATCTGCAATAGTATTCCATTCCTCATCCAAATGATCTCGTTTGATATCAGATGAATCAAAATCGAATGGTTTCAGTGTTGATAATTGACGTGCCAAATTACAAAAAAACTGTTGTACTTTGAATTGATCTAAAAGTGGTACAATTGGTTCCTATTGTATTATTTATTCAAGACATTCGTACATGTGTAGAACTGATGAATGTTTTTAAACATTCAATCACTTTCGAAAATGTGTCGAAATTCTTCTTCAAGAATTGCATAGTAAGTGATTTATCATCATTTGGGTTGTTGAATTGAATAGATTTCATCATCAATTGGATAGTGGATTTGAAATCTAATTGACTATAATGGTTGAGTATGTTCAATTTACCATTCAGTCATATTTGTTTGAAGTGATCCACTTGAAAAATAGAGCTTGATTTTGTCTAGAATGACATTTATGTTTTTGATTTTGTCCTAGCTGTTAGCAATCACGAACACAAACTTCATCCGTTTTATTAGTATGATTAAATGTAATCATCAATGAACGCAGGTTTTCTTTTGGACTAAATAATGATGAAAATCAAATATGTAATTTACGTATTGCTAGAGTTATTGCTCTGAGAACGAGGTTGATTGTTGGAATTGGAAAAGAATCCACCGAATAAACCTCGATTAGCTGTTTTCGGGTTATCATCAACATTCCATGTTAGATTGGGTTTTGACATTCAGATTTCTAAATTTAGAAATTTAATTGAAATGACGAGAATTGATGATGACTTTGTGAACAAACGTAATACGCGTTCTGAGTCACATTTTTACACCATCATAAATGACCAATTAGTAATTTTGAAAGAGTTTATTAATAAAGTGAATTGAATTATCTTCAATATCAGTCAATGGACTAGTATGTACAACATCAACTAAAGATTTTTTAACAGACTAAACATGCAGCTTTAAAAAGTCACCCAAATGATTGGTAGATATTAATGCTTCTGTAGTAAATCAATTCACCTCTCACAATGTATTTGTTTAGGGTTATAGAGAAATCGCGTCAAAAAAAAGTCAAAGTTTATTGAATGGCAACAAAAGAAGATTGGGTATCAGTTGTCGAACAGGAAGAGGGAGAGTTATTGGTGATTCAGTTAATAGACGAAGTGATACACAATTCACATCAGGTGTTGTTCAAAAAACATATTGATGTTCAAATATTACCTTTTGCAGTTGATTTTGCTAAAAATACTATCCTGGATTTGATTAATGTATCATTTATTCCAGAACTTACGATAGTATCATTTTTTTTCTAGAGATCCAGGAAATAATGATAATGTACTTTGGATTCCTGATGATGGTAATTTTATTTTGTCGCTCATTTTCAGAACCGGAACCTATTCAAACTGATTCATGGGCATGTGCTTCTGTACCAGTCAGAACGTAAGAATGGATATACTAATAACCTCAGGTTAGGTGACCATTTTGTAAGAACAAACCCAGAGGGTGTTATAGAATTACTTGATCCAGCTGTCAAAATGTACAAATTCATAATCCTTTTGATATTTTAGTCCAGCGATTAATTCAAATCTGTCCAAAGCGAAAAAACTTCAGACACCAAAACAAAAAGTACCTCAAGTGGAGCTAGTCAAGGTCAAGCCAGCAAAAGCGAAAGCGAGAAGAAAGTCAGCATCGGAGAATAACTATTCGCTGATGAAAAATACTTTCAGAGCAAATGATAATACTGTTAACGATGCTGAAAAAATGATATCAGAGGATAATCGACGACTATTGGTAAGTTTGTCCTTTATACGTTTCGACCCATTATCACAAGCCTTTTAATGAGAATATTTGACTCTGTGAGTAACCATTGATAGTCTCGTATTGCAACTACAGAAAAAGAAGAAGGTACGGTAAAGAATGCAGACTACACATTTGATCCAAATGGAAAAGTAATGTTCTTGACGAGCAGTCCACCATGGAATCAAAATGTTGGGTAAGTTAATTCACTTAACAATGAAATAGGTAATGTCAAATGTGTTTTGATGAGATAGAGTCAAAGTTCGTGTATTAGGACATGAACATGTAAAACCACCAAAGGAAAATACAGATACAACGTTGCAGTTAACAAAGAATCGAATTAACCGAATGCGACATAAGAATTCGAAAAATTTGCTAATGAATGTGAATGTCAATGATACACTGGATGGGTTTGACAACGATCCATCATTGAATATTCCATCCTTGGTATCTCCAATTGTGTGTTAACAGGGATTAGATTGATACAATGAAAATTGCTGCTGGAGTGACACTCAAAGAAGGCGAATCGGTTAGAGCAGGAGCACAGATTAAAAAGGTAAGTTCAGCAAGTACAGTTGATACTGTAGGCTTCGACTAAGACTATTAAATATCCGGTAATTCAAGACAAGAGTATGTTTGAAGTCTCACAATTGGCGGTATTGGATCAGATAATTATGAACTCCAAACCAATGGAGGAGACAAAAGAAAGTGATAGTTTGGAAGGATCCATCAGATTTGTTCCAGGCCAAATTCCGTCTTGATCAAACAGAACTAAATATAATTACTGTGTGTGTAATTCATGTTATATTGAGAATGAAGACATCACTTTGTGGTGGTGAAATTGTTGGTGAGTCCATGAAATCGTTACTGAAACACAACACATGTAGACGCTCTACAGTTTGTCATAAACAACGAAGTGAAATATTTAACCAAGAAAGACAATCAAAGAGGTTCTGATAACATTGATTAGAGCTTTTTCAAGTCAAAGAGCATCGCATCTGAGAGATAATTTTAAATATCATCATGAATTCATCACGGTAGAAATGTAATGCCGCCAGTGCATTACATTACATTATATTATATCTATCCACTAATCATATTATCTCTAGCATTATTGTATCGATCACGCCAATCACAACAACAATCACAGTCATGAAACATTTTTCAGGGCTACGAAGGTCCTTTGCAGTAGTTCCCTTGAACATGTGCGGTATATTAAAAAAGCAATATTTAAACACCGTTGAACACAATAAACTCTTCCAAATTAGATTAAAATGAACAAATTGATGATTCTGTCAGCTGTGTTCTCACAAGCTGTTTTAGCCGTTCCTCAGGCAAATCTTCCTATCAGTACTGATGGTACTTGTGGTCCAACTGTTGGTAAACAATGTCCTGTTGGCAGTTGTTGCTCTCAATTTGGTTCATGTGGTGGAAACCCATTCAACTTTGATGCTTACTGTGGTCACAAATGCCAAGTTGGCTTTGGGTATGGAACACTTTCCTTTTAATTATAGGCAATGTTATGACTTGAAGAACCCTCCTTCTCTTGATTTCCCTGTGTCTACCGACGGTACTTGTGGTGCAATTGTCAAAAAGAGATGTTCTCCTGGTAACTGTTGTTCTCCTTCTGGTTTCTGTGGGAATACTGAACCATTCTGTGGTACTGGTTGTCAGAAAGTATTTGGGTATTGAATTTCTAAGTTCTCATGTTAGTGTTTGTTCAAAGAAATCTCCTCTTAAACCATCCAAAACTTGTATTCCAAGTAAAGTGTTTGCCCCATTTTTGGATGTCACCACCAAAACTGCTTTATTCAACAATCAAAACTTTGATTTGGATGAAGCTCGTAAAGTTACTGGTGTCAAATGGTACTCTTTGGCCTTCCTTAACGGAAATATTGAAGGTGGAAAGGTTGTCCCAAGTTGGGGTGGTCAATTTGATTTAGATTTCTACAAAGACAAGGTTGAGGCCCTCCGTGCCAATGGTGGAGATGTAGTTGTGTCCTTTGGTGGGTTAACTGGTGTTGAATTGGCTACTTTGACCAACAGTGTCAATGAAATCCAAGCCGCTTATCAATCCGTTATTGATGAATATCAAGTTCGTTGGATTGATTTGGATATTGAAGGTGAAAATGCTGAAAACAAGGCTGCAAATGATCGTCGTAGTAAAGCTCTTGTCGCTTTAAAGGCTGCTAACCCAGGATTAAAGATTTCCTTCACTCTTCCTGTCCTTCCTACTGGTTTGGTCAAATTAGGACTTGAAATTTTACAAAATGCTAAGGACAACAAGTTAGAATTGGACAGTATGCTAAATTTATATTTACTTTTTAGTGTTGAACATCATGGCTATGGATTACAATACTGTTAGTGATGGTGCTACTGGTATGGGTAAGCATGCTATTGAAGCTTCTGAAGCCACATTCAAACAACTCCAAGCTATTGGATTTACCAAAACTACTATTGGTATCACCCCTATGATTGGAAACAACGATATTGTTGGTGAAGTTTTCACTCTTAACAATGCTAAGGAATTAAATGAATACTACTTGAAGACTCCTTTTGTCTCTTTGTAAGTCTTTGTGTATTTAACTTGTTTAGCCTCTCAATGTGGAGTGGTAATCGTGATGTCTTTGTTGCAGGTGGACCACTTTTCTCAACCAGTCAAATTCCACAAGAAAAGTTCCAATTCCAAAAACTTTTGAACCAAGGTGCTTCTGATGTATGTGTCAACCCTATCATCACCACCACTACTACTGCTGTTCAAACCACTACTACTACCACCGCTTCTACTACTACCGCAGCCGACAAGACCACCTCTGTATCTGACAAAACCACTTCTGCATCTGACAAAACCACATCTTCATCTGAAAGCACCACTACTTCTGCCTCTGACAAGACCACCTCTGCATCTGAAAGTACCACTACCAATGCATCTGACAAGACAACTACCAAATCTGCCGAACCTACCAATGTCAATGCCACTACTACCACCGAAACTCAACCTACCACTGTAGTCCCACCATCTTCCACCTCTTCTGCTGTCAAAACCACCAAATCGGAAGATACCGTTGCTCCAACCACTGTTCCTACCAAAGCTCCAGTTGTTCCGTACGGAAAGCCAGACAACAAAGACTCTGCTATTAACTATCTTCAACAAAATGAAATTAAACCTGAATATGGAGCACTTTCTGGAGCCGAGAAGCAAAACGTGTTTGTCTTTTTGGTTGCATTTGCACTTTTGCTCTAATATTTCGAATCCTGGAATAAATTCAGTTGAGAATAAATGTTTTGTTTTATGAATATATTAGCAAGTTTAACGTGGTTTAAATTTCTTTGTCTTATGTTACAATGAGTGACGCTCCACTATACAGAACATGAGTAACTTGGATACAAACAATTTTTTTATGAGTTTAATAGTTTACGATTAGCACAACCAAGTTGAACGTGATTCTTCAGATACTTCAAATCGTATATCACTCAAATCCAAGTTTGACACTGCAAGCAACAAGTTCTGATTCTACTAGAATTCTAACCAATCAAAAGACGCCAGTTGCATGTGGCGTTTGATCATGTATATTTTCAACTCTTCAATTCTGTTTCTTTACTCATGAAATTACATCATTTGATTTGGTCAGCTGTTGCTTACGCTCAAGAAGAACAGGTAGCTGATGCTATCCCAGATCGTCCTCTATTCAAGGTTATCAAATCTAGTGTTAATCATTAGCGATCTACTATCATTGCTCCTTTCTTGGAACAATTTGAACAGGATTGGGCTTCTCGTTGGATTCCTTCCACTGCAAAGAAAATCGTAGATGGTGAGGTAGATGAAGATTTGTTGCAATATCGTGGACTTTGGGCTTTGGAAGAACCAAAAGATAAGTTAATTGAAGGTGATACTGGTTTGGTATTGAAAACTTTGGCTGCACACTCAGCTATCTCTGTCAAGTTTGATAAACCAATCGATCCTGCTGGAAAACCTTTGGTTTTACAATATGAAGTCAAAACTCAAAATGGTTTGGAATGTGGAGGTGCATATATCAAATTATTGACTTATGATCCTAAATTTTCTCCAGATGTATTTGGTGATAAAACTCCTTATACTATCAGTAATTGATAACTCTTTAACTTGTAGTGTTTGGACCTGATAAATGTGGTTTGAACAACAAAGTTCACTTCATCTTCAGACACAAGAACCCAGTTTCGGGAGTGATCGAAGAAAAACATTTAACTAGTCCTCCTCAAATTGTCAGTGATAAGAAAACCAATTTGTACACTTTGATCGTCAAACCAGACCAAACCTTTGAAATTTTGATCAACAATGAATCAAGCAAGTCTGGATCTTTATTGGAAAACTTTGAACCTCCTGTTAACCCACCTAAGCAAATTGATGATCCAGAAGATAAAAAGCCTTCTGATTGGGTTGATGAAGCTAAAATTAAAGACCCTGAAGCCTCTAAACCAGAAGATTGGGATGAAGATGCTCCATTAGAAATTGTTGATCCTAATGCTGTGGTATGTTTTTATTATTTAGAATTTTTTATATGATTCATTTCACATATTTCTTTCTAATCATTATCTAATTTCATAATAGCAACCTGAAGACTGGCTTGTTGATGAACCTGATACTATTCCAGATCCTGATGTATCCCAACCAGAAGACTGGGATGAAGAAGAAGATGGTGAATGGACTGCCCCAACTGTTCCAAATCCTCGTTGTGCTGAAGTATCTGGTTGTGGCAAATGGTCTGCACCAATCATTCGTAACCCAGCTTACAAAGGAAAATGGTCTGCACCAATGATTGATAATCCTGCATACAAGGGAGAATGGTCCCCAAGAAAAATTGATAATCCTTATTACTTTGAAGATAAAAACCCTGCTGCTTTTACCAAAATTGGTGGTATTGGTTTGGAACTATGGTCTATGCAAAATGATTTCTTATTTGATAATATCTACCTCGGACAGTAAGTGGTTTTGAGTCTCATATCCTAGTGACGTTGCTGAAGCTAAGAAACTTGCTGCCGAAACTTGGGCAATCAAGTCAAAGATTGAAAAAGAATTAGACCCACCTGCACCAGAATCTGTTGAACCAACTTTGTTGGAACAAGCTTCAGGAGTTGCAGATTTATTAAAGAAATATTTCGATGATATTGTTCAGCAAGCTATTGAATTTTACGAAATGGCCCGACAAGACCCAGTGGAAGCTCTTAAGGAATTACCTCATATTGCTGTCCTGCTGGTAGTATCTGTCTTATTACCAATTTTAATTATATCATTTGCTTGTGGAGGTGCTGAAGCTAAACCAGTAGCTAAGAAGACCAAGACTGAAAAGAAGGAGGAAAAGGAGGAAAAGAAGGAAGTAGTTGAAGAGAAGAAGGGAGGTAAAGGATTCCCAAAGAAATCACCAAAAAAGACTCCTAAAAAGGACGACGAGTAGTATGGTTGTTGAATAAAAATTTGCCTTATAAAAATGCATTGATGAATATTTTATGATAAAGTGGTGTGTCATGCTTTTATGATTAGACCAGATTGAATCGAACATGAATGTACCACATTGGGGTGTACAATTCTAGTTCAAACTGAATCCGGACCGGCCAAAGCCCGAGGGAAGCAAGATTAGATCGAGTCTCTATAAGCGTACGTAACCAATGAACACTGCAAGTTGAAGTATTTGTTCAGACCAATTTCTAGTGTTCACAAAGCATTCAGGGGTCATGACCCCTTAATTTCTCACATTAGTACAAAGAAGGGTTTTTGTCGGACCGGGTCCTTGTAGTATTTAAGCCAGTTCTAGTTTCTTGGCCATCAAACAAAAAAAAACCTCATAATGCAACAAATACTAGTGGGATTAACGGCGTTGAACCAACGATCCTCTGTCGTTATGCTAAAAAATGTTCTATTAGCTCTATTCATTTACAAAACTATTACTCGTAGCTACAAAAATATCAAATTGTATGGTCTATTGGGAACTTGTCAACTTGCATATACTTCCATAGTTCAAGTATGAAATCCTTCAAAACTTACCAAATTATTCTAGAAATTGATTCGATTTGCTCGAACAAATATACCTGGTACTGAATCACTTGTCAAAAATGAAATCAAAAAAGCAGTTGATTCTATTCAAAAAGGTATGGTTATTAGTTACCCCAATCAACCACAATATCAACAATTACCACCTACTTCTGTTGGGAAATCCGATTTAATCAAACAATTGGATCAACATTTGGATATGGGTCATGTAAGGATATTTAATATTCATGGTAGGTGAATTGGAAAGATGGGAAAGTATCTGGTGCGATTTATCATGGTGGAGATGAATTATCGAAAATTATCACGGAAGCTTATAGTCGTTTCGTTGTTGCTAATGTATTTTTACATCAAAATTCATATATAGCCATTACATCCTGAAATTTTCCCTGGCATTCGTAAAATGGAATCCGAAATCATTTCCATGGTGTTGAATAGTATCTTAATTTTTAATTGATGGGTTAGTGTATCATGGTGATAGTAACACTTGTGGTTCCATCACAAGTGGTGGTAGTGAAAGTATTCTGATGAGTATTAAAACACATCGTGATTGGGCTTTGGCTACTAAAGGAATTACTGAACCTGAAATGTATTTTATATTTTTTGATGGTTTAGGGTCGTCCCTGTGACTGTACATGCTGCATTTGATAAAGGTTCGAATTATTTTGGTGTCAAGATTGTTCATATTCCGGTTTCGGAAGTCACTGGTCAAGTGGATATTCAAAAAGTAAATCATGATCTTTTGTGTTTATTGTAGGTGGCATCGGCTATCAATTCCAATACTATTATGTTGGTAGGATCAACTCCAGGTTTCCCTCATGGAATTATGGATAATATCCCGGAATTAGCTAAACTTGCTTTGAAACACAATATTGGATTACATGTGGATTCTTGCTTGGTATATCGCGCTTCATTTATCATGTTAGGGTGGTTTTATCGTTCCATTCATGGAAAAGGCTGGGTATCCATTACCGTACCAAACTGATTTCCGTGTGGAAGGAGTGACAGCAATCTCATGCGACCCTCATAAATACGGATTTGCTCCAAAAGGTACTATTTTAAGCATTGATCTGTAATAGGAACATCGGTAGTAATGTATCGTACCAAAGAATTACGTAAATATCAGTATTTCATTACAACCGATTGGCCAGGTAGACATTTCTTTGACACTAACATACAGGTGGTGTTTATGGATCCCCTTCAATGGCTGGTTCACGACCCGGCTCCTTATCTGCAGGATGCTGGGCAGCCATGTTACATATGGGATTGGAAGGGTATGTAACTGCCACCAAGAAAATCGTCACAGCCACTCGTAAACTCAAAGATGGGTAAATGATCAAAATTAAACATTAGAATCTCACGAATTCCACAACTTGAATTAATAGGCGATCCAATCTTGAGTGTCGTAGCTTTCAAAGCCAAATCACCAATCAACATCTATGCCATCAACGAATTACTCTCCAAAAAACATTACCATCTCAATGCACTTCAATTCCCGTCCTCTATCCATATCTGTCTTACATTACTGACGGTACCTGTTGTTGATAAGATGATTGCGGATATTGAAGAAGCCGTGCAGACCGTGCTGGCCAATCCAAAGGCCGGTGATGGAGAAATGGCGGCCATCTATGGAACTGCTGCTTCTGTATCAGACCGATCGATTATTAGTGATGTAACTGCTGGATTCCTTGATGGATTAACCATGGTTGCTAAATAAAAATCTTTTTTTTTTTCATTCCATTCATGTTTTGATTTGAATGGTTTTTGTTGTTTGTGTCATTGATGTAGTTTGAAATATATGGTTGGTGACAACATTTATTGTTTGTATGTAATTCTACAATACTTTTGTGATGAAAAAGATATGATTTATTGAAACAAAATCGTAAAGAGTAATGGATAGAGTTTAAGGTTGATGATCACCGACCAATTGCAAAACTTTGAGAAATCCAAGTCGAAGATCTGCTTGTAAATCCACAAATTCTTCCAACCCGATACTGACACGACAGAGTCTAGGGTCGATTTTAGGGTCGACGGCGGCACGCCATTCGATGAGGGATTCGACACCACCGAGGGATGTTGCATTGTGGAAGAGACGGAGGTGGGAACAGATGAGTCGGGCATGATTGTGGGTGATGAAATCGATGGAGAGGACGGAGGGGAAGTTGGAAGTGCCTTGACGGAGATAGGCGTCATGGCCGGGGTGTGTTGGGATAGATGCATGGTGGACTTTGGCAATTATGGAGAGACATGGTTCTGAGTTTGAGGTAAGCCAAGTGGTGAGTTGAGTGGCTGTTTGTGATTGTTGGAGAACTCGGATCTTGAGGGTTCGGAGACTAATGTTAATTGAGTATCACTTACCTTTAACGTTAGTAAATTCATTTTGGGGGTTATGGAGGGCATTTGCACTTTCAGTGCTAGTGAGATATGAAATTAAGCACCTTTGGTGATTGTCATGAATAGAAGATTTAAAAAAGTATACAAACTTCCAGTGCATTAAAAACACAAATATGAAATTGTTTTAAATACCTTCGAAGAAGTAACCAACACTCGAGGTTACCCATAACAGATCCCAAGAACATACGATCATGCAACAACTAACAAATTAATTTGAAGTAAAACTCAACCTGCTCATAAACATCTTTACTCTTCGTCATCAAGACACCTCCCAGTAAATCGGAATGACCACCGAGCGATTTTGTAGTGCTGTGCATGACGATGTCGACACCTACAGAAGTTAGTGGGTGGTGAGCTCAGCGTGATAAAGATATAAAGTAATATTGACAATGATATCAAAAAGTAAGAATTGGGGAAAGAGGATTGAAGAAAGAACGAGAAATGCAATTGTGGTGTTTGACAGTGAAAGACACAAATGCAGAAGTGTTTTGTTGATAAAATACATTGGTAATATGCAGGAGAAATTTTTCAAGGAAAACTTCGACACTTTAAGTGTTTTTGAATGATAGAAAAATTACCATGAGAGAGCAAAGACTGTAGAGGGGGAGGTGCAAAAGTAGCATCGACAGCAACGACGACATTGTCCGATAACAAAGGCACGATAGCTTCAAGATCGACGACCTCACCTCTTGGATTTTGAGGGGATTCTAACAAGACAAGACCTTTCTTGATAGTCTTAAAGATATCGTAACCAGGTACAGTATCATAAAAGTCAATTTTAACGTTTCTGTTCTTGCAGTAGAGATCAACAACACCATGTGTTCCATGATAACCTTCTTTGGACATGATGATATGCTATGGTTAAGGGGATCAAGATACGAGAGGTTGAACGTGTTGCAGGAGAGCAAAGATAGCAGCCAATCCTGACGAGTAAGTAACAGCATGTGCTATGATGAGTTATGGTTAATATACCTAAAAAAGTGAGATAAATGAGTGGTACCATTTTCTAATGCACCTAGTACTGATTCTAGTCTCGTTCTAGTTTCAGTTGAATCACGAGAGTAGATATGGGCATTATCATTACTTGTAGTTTCGTTATTATTTATGATAGGATAAGGCGATAGATTACGATTTACAGCTTGATTATAATTATAATTTTCATGATAATTAAAAGTAGTTGAAATATGAATTGGGGCTGATACATCTGAAGATTCGAATTTAATTTTAGAGTCCGAGTGTAAACACTTTGTTTGTAGTTGATCCATTTCTTTGGTACTTGGTAAATTACAACTAATTCGAGTAGAATTTATCCACCATTAAAGTAAGTAACACATCACCATGTAACCCTAACATAACCCTAAGAAACCCAAATTATCCATCCATACAACCCTAAGTAACCCTAATCCATCCATCAAAATAAGGATACTTTCAACTACTTTGATTGGATACTTTCAACTACTTTGATTGGATACTTTTACTTTATTTGGTAATTGGAAATGAATTCGGATAAAGCAGTCCAAGAAAAATTATTGGGAAACTCGTATTTCTCTTCTCAAAATTATTCTAAAGCTATCACTCATTACTCAAATGCTATCGTATTCATTAATACTAAAAATAGATATTAGACCCTTTAAATCATATATACTTCTCAAATAGAGCTATATCCTACTTTAAATTACTAAATTATTCAAATTGTATAGCAGATTGTTTAAAAGCTATCGATTTAAATAATAATGCGGGTATCTTTCAATTCAATAACATATAGTTAAACCTCATTACTATGTATTCAATTACTATTTGACTCTCTTTTAGCTAGCTCAATGCTATCTGTTCAACAATACTAGACTCGCTTTGCACAAATCTCTATCACACTTTAGAACTGGTATGCCCTTCTTCTAATCTAAGCTTATCATCTGGCTATAAACGATAAACTTCCTCTGGCAGTCGAAATCGCTCAAGCTTATCGGAATGCTAGAAAAGTCGTCTGGGAATTCGATGGTTTCCTTGTCTCTCTCACTCTTAGATAACCTTCGTCGTTTAGAATCTCAAAACCTTTACTCAAAACTCGTTGCTTTGGTCAGTTTTCATCGCTCTAGGTAATCTATTCACAAAATATCAAGTACATCTGCAACATAATTGTTGCACCATTAAACGCTGTCAGTAATCATTCTACTTGCATTCTCTGCTTAGTTAAAATCTGCATCTGTTACGTCAATACTCTTGCGGATTGTCACCACTCTTTTACAGTATCTATAAATACCTATATTGTAAATCTATATAAAGTTGCATGGAATCTACACCTAAATGTTGACGAATCTTCATTTGTTTTAAAGCTCATAACTAACAGGCAGTGTGAATCAATCAGGATCAAACAACAATCAGTCAACAGAGTTAGCTGATCAAGCAAATAGCGCGCATATGAATATTGAACATCCTGGTAAACTGCATAGAATTCAACCATATAGGCGAACATCATACAATTATAGAAAATTCATCTCCACAAAATAAAATCAATCATGAATATCAACAAGAGCAAACAAACAATCAAGAAAATAAAAGTAAACTACAGAATACACCCAAACAACTCAAAAATAGATTCAAATTCGGACCAAATAAATTTACACGATATAGACCATGTATCATACAATCTCTGACTATAGGACGATCTCTTGACTCAACTAGACTCGTTGTTGCTAGATGCAGAGCATGTGGCTGCTAAGCGTCCTCCTGTTCCAGATTACTACACCGGAAAGGTACTACTCCCTTCATAATCCCTATCAGTAAAACTGTCTCTCAAATATTATCCTTTTCAATAATTCTATCATATAAACCTGAGGAATTACTTACTATCACAATAAGTTCATATCAATAGCACGAGTGGCATCATCCAATTAAACTCATCAAAGATATTCGATTAATCACAACTTGCTAACACGTAGATCTCATTCGAAATCATGGTTGATCCCGTCATCTCACCCTCCGGCATCACGTAACAATCTCCACACCTAATTTTAGGTACGACAAAACTGAAATCCTCGAACACCTGCGAGTGATTGGTCCATTTGATCCTCTTACACGTCAACCTCTTGTCGAATCCGACCTCTATCCGAATTTGGCACTTAAAGGTATTCCGTGTTTGTTTATGGTAGAATCTATTGAAACGTATTTAGATGGTCATGGATGGGCTATTGATTATTAACTTGCTAATACAATTGTAATCATTTTGTCCAATTAATTCAGGTTACTGATTTTGAGGTGCTAATATAAATGGCACATGGAGTTCTTCAATTCTCATTATCCCGATAACACCTTGACTTTTTCGACCTTTTTTTAGGAACATGACTGTTGTTTCTAAACAAACTCGAAACAATTTTAAGCGGTTAAATATTCATTTAGTCCCATTCAGTGAGTTTATTATCGAAAAGGTGCTTGTGTAACGTTCCAAATTGATAAATACAAAATCCAAAAGCAGTCATTCAAAACCAAATCAATTTTTGTCTTTTTTTAAAATGTCCAATTCCACGTTTAGGTCAATATCACTTTCAGGTGGATCAGGATTTACAGGAATGAATCTCTGTCTAACCTTTCAAGCCTTACAAGACCATCCTATAAAATTCAGTTTAAAAAATGATACTGATAGACAAACAGTATTGTTACTGATTTTAGCCATTCAAGCTATATCTTCCATGATCGCTTATCCAGGTGTTTTACCAATGATTGGACAGAATTTATTGTCGATTCCATTATTTGGTTGTATACAATTTGGATTGGTGATTATTAATCATAATACCATTTTTAGATTACGAGTAGCATTTCCAGATATGAAGATTTACAGAACCATTTTAAAATATTATCGATTCTTTTATTTGATTCCACTATTCACGTTGATACCCATTTATTTTGCAGTATGGACCATAGATCCATTTATAATGGCTATTAACCAATCCCCTTACAATACCCAATATTATAAACCATTGAATATTGTCTTGGTGATCATTACAGAAACATTGGCAGTTTATACAGATATGAAATTATTGATTCGTGTTGGAGATGTCACCTTTAAGGATTTCACTAATGAAGAATCAAATAATTCATCTAATGATACAAAGAGTTCATCTATATCTATCAAGAAGGATTGGAAAAAAGTTCGTCGATACAATCATAAAGATTTATGGTTTGATTACATTCTCATTTGGATAATATTATCATTAGATATCATCTTGAAGTTTCTAATTACCTTTGGAATACCATTACTGTTTGATAGTGCCGTATCATGCCTTACAATGGTATTACGTGCTAGATTAAACTTACGTTATGATAGTTTATTACGACATATGCTTGAATATCCAAAGATTCCCGATCTAACGTCGGTGATGGAAAATAACCGGTCTATGAAACTACATGCCCCTCACAATACCTTTAAAGATGATAGCATTGGGGTTTCTCAGCAAGTTGCAGATTTCATGAATGATTTTGTTGTATCTGAAGACTTGACTGTTGAAAAAACCTACTAATGTATTTAATATAATAAACTATAATAGAATAATTTCAATATTTGATGTAGCACCTTCATTTTATTGATTAGATTTCACCGCATAACCATTATGTTTCCAATAATCTGCCGTAATTCTAAATGCATCTTCAAGTGACACTATAGGCTTATATCCCAATATTTCCTTTGCCTTTGAAATATCATAAAATCGATTACTGTTGATCATTTTCACTTTGAACCGACTCAAGGTTGGATTGATTTCAACGATAGGTTTCAAGATCCATGTGAAAAAGTCCATTAGATCTCCCAATAGATATCCAACCGTGGTAGGTAATTGGATCGTTTGGGTTTCACGATAACCTAAATGGTTGTGAAAGTATTTGGGAAAATCCCAAAACAAGATTGGTTGATCATTTGTGATAGTGAATATCTAGTGTTATAAATTGATATAATTACTTGTCCATCTATGGCACTTTTTAATGCCAGTTTATCTGCTGCCAAAATATGCTAAAATTGAGTCACCATATCTTTACCGCATGAGCAACATTGTCAACATAAGTCAAGTCAAATAAACTCTGATTGTCTCCAATCATTATCCTCCAATTTCCCTTTCGGGCAGCTTCAACCACACCATATGAAGCTTGTGTATCTCTTGGAATTAGACAAACGGTTTTGCTTACGCAGGTCCAAATATTCCGGATGGACGTAATGCACATGTAGCCAATCCATTTTGACCGTTATATTTGATCACTTCAGCTTCACCAAGTGCCTTATTGTTACCATTTATAATCAATTAACCTTTGTTTCATTGTATACATCCATATGTACTTTACAGTAAGCCAATTTTTCAGTTGCATTCACCAAATCCGTTCCATCATAAGTAACACTAGCACTTGATGTATATACTAATTTCGGGACATTGTTTTCCATACATGCATGAATCACATTTCGAGTTCCTTCCACATTGACTTTAAAATATACTGAATTTGGGAATTTCCCAGGAACAGGAGAAGCTACAATAAAATCAACTATTGATATCATTACCAGTATGAATAACAACAGTTTTATCTTTACAAGCTTTTGATACATCTTCTGGTTTTGAAATATCCCCAATGATACATTCTTTTAACCTTGGATCCACATTTGATGCATGAAGATCAAAGATGGATACTACTTCATGTCGATCCAGTAACATTTTACAAATCACTTTTCCCAAGAATCCTGATCCGCCAATGACTAAATAATGGTCTTCCGGTGTTAAAGTGACTGTCATGAAAATTGGTGAAAATTGTGAAGTTCAGTAAAGGTGTAACATAGATCGGGATTTGAAAATGTACGATGGATGATTGGAAGACACTATGAAATGTTTAAATTGGAAACTATACCAAAGCAGATCTTGATCAGGGATTGGACAGGGTAATTGTTGTTTAAATTGGACGGACTTGTCATATTAATGATCATTACTCTTTAATTTAAGGGCATCGTTATGTGTTTGATTCTCCAAAATCACTCAAAATTATTAACTTGTTACTGACGTTTAACTATGGTTCGCGTTGTTCGTTATACCAAACTTGGAGTGTTAAACCAGTCGTTTGATGAGTTCAAAACCAAGTATGTTACTATGTTGGTAAAACCTATTGATATATATGACGAAAAGCATTGATACTATTTTCAATCATACCAACCACAAGATTCAATAGCAAATTCCTCATCAACAAGCATTCACAGTACAACCATGGTCGGTAGCAGTTTTTATTCATAAACAGGAGATACGAAAAAAAATCATCAAATAAACTGAATTTGTAATTTCAAATTGATAGGTAATTGAGCATCAGAAACATTAATCTCTTCACCCACATGAATTCTAAGATTAACAACACTCGATTTACAAATCAACAATTTTTTTAGTCAAATTCGGTCTGGTCTGTAGTTCCAACGCCATTGGTGCTTGCATGTATAATGTCGTCGTACCTGTTCGTAAGGATGGTTTCTTCATTTGACTATGGTTAGTATGAAGGATTACATTTCTGGTTTATCGAGTAATATGTCAATTAGGTTTTGTAAGGTGGACTCACGTGGAATTTTGAGTGTAATAGAGGAGGATCCACATACTGGACATGCTTCTTTTTTTTCTAATGCAAATGTGTAGGTGTAAACTCCTTGATCGCCCATGAACATCATATAGTTGTTCATGTATTTAGCACAATTGGTGGTTAGCTTATATACTTCATTGGCACACGCGGCTGGTATAATTAGTGGTTGGGTTTAAATACCGGCTACGATAGCGTTTGTGGATGCAATAGCAGGGATAATATTCTTAACAACTCCTTGTGTCAATGAAAAGTTGATTCCAGTGATGTTGAATGGTGTACCACGTTCGATTGCTGTATTCATACACCAATTGATATCATCCGGGTTATCGCCATCCAATTTTCGATCTAGAATTAAATACATCATCAGGAAAACCTGGAAATGTGATTGGCCATTGTATAGTAGAAGCCCATTGAATACAATGTTCAGGTAATCGAGGTGTATTGGCAATTGTACATACTGGAAAAGTTTTAGGTTTGGTTTGCATTTCCAATGAACATTCATAGCATGCTGTTGATCGGGGAATAATTACACGAGCTTGACCTTTGAACCCTACCTATCAATTAAACTTATATTACCTTCTGTTCCACCATCCACAATCGGGATCATTGTTGATGGATCTTCCGGATCATACAATTCTAAAACTTTGGCATTGATCCATCTTCTGGCTTCCACTGAATCCAATCCACATACTAACCTATAAACACAAAATAGATACCGATAATTGAGAATTGAGAATAGAAATCATCATCTTTATCTTGAATTTTACCGAAATACCTATTTGTAGATGAGTAAGATGTGATTGGTACGGAGTAACTATACACCCAGGGACTCTGTTCATGATAAACCGAGCTGCAACTTCCGCTTTCGAATGCCCTACATCAGCTTGTCGGAACAAAAACTGACGATTCAAATTTGACACATCAATTGTATCCATATCAAGTACATGTATATCTTTATATCCAGTCATTGCCAAATTCTTTAGTAATTCACATCCCAATCCACCAGCCCCGATCACACATACTGGTTGTTAATGATATTAAAGGTACTCTTTAAGTCATGAAAGAAGGATTTCATATCACTATCAAATGGTTCGAAACCATCCACAGCGAACGGGCCTGAGGTTTCCAAGTACCGGTATGTATGTGACCATCGTCTAATGGTTTAATTATTGGTTGGGTTACTCTGACCAGTCTGATTCTACTTCCATCATTTTAAAAATCAAAAAGGTTTTTTGTTTAGCTCCTATCAATTATTATGCATCTCATTTGGCTAAGAAAAAATAGCTTATTGACCAAATGCTAGTATAGCATCTTATCATAGTAGGTTAAACATACTAGAATTTATCTTTATCTTTTATACGAGAATGCACTGATTGTTACATGGTTTAGTTAAGGAAAGTAATAAAGGAGAACCATTGCTACCAATCGATCGGTTTAGATTACGGTAAAAAATTCAACCTCGAAATAGTTCACCAATAAAAAAAACACGGTCAAGTTAAACAAAATGACAAACGATCAAGATATTCAACAGCAACTACAACAAAAGGAAGATGAAAATAAAAACTTAAAGACTTTGTTAACAAAAACTATATCAGAATTTACAGCCGTAGTTCAAGCTACCCGACGTAATACCGAACTAGTTATCAATCAAAGTAGTTACCTACAATCTCAAGATTTGATACTCAAAGGTCAAGAATCTATCACAGCTGATCAACGAATCATCATGGAAAGTCAAGAAAAGTGTATGGCCATACAACAAAAAATGATTGATTATTATCAATCATTATCAAATGATTTACAATCTAAACTGACCACGCATCAAACAGAATTATCAAGATTAGTGGAATCACAATTAGAAATACGAAATCAATTACAAACTTATTTGAATCATGACCGGTTTGATATTAGTCCATTTAGGAACCCAACATTGTTTCGATTGTATATGGTGTTGATATTTACGACTGTAATGACAGCGATCTTGGGATTAGATCTTTGGCGTAACCGTGCCATTACTGTTGATAATATTGGGTACTATATTGCGTTCGGGTTTTTGATTCCATCGATTGTTTACTATTCAAATTTTACTCGTTGGAATAACTAATTCTAGACGAATAAATACTTGTTTAGGATCATTGTGTACTGTTTTTTTATTTTGTTTAGATACAGTTCTATTTAATGACGAATAGGTACTATACCATAGCACCATTCAATGAGATATTAACTGCTCTCATGTCAAATTTGTTCACGATTGAATTTATCAATGTAGTGGCAACGGTCAAACAATACTCAAATTGGGTAAAATATTCCGAAAGCGTTGAATGGATACCATACCAATTCCATGATACTTTTTTTTACAAATCCTTTAACGATTTCTTTAATGAAAGGTATATTTAAACTATTGTGTGATAAAAAAACACGTCAACAACCAATCACTTTTATCTTCATGACAGATATAAACAATCATAAACAATACGAATTTAGAAACAATGAATTACATACTCCAACGCGATTAGTGGATTCTAATCATATACCGGTTTCAATTAAAGGTAATTGTAAATCAATTCTTAAAGTAGCAATACTCAATCGTACTCCAAGTCAACAGGTAAATTAGATTATCATTCTAATTGAATATTTATAGGCATTGTTTAACAATAATGAAGCTACTAGTCCTTATAAACTCAATTATCAATCTCCTACTAAATCAATGACTACTCAACAATTCTTGAATGAAAAAGTCCATCTTTCTGATTTAATTGATAAATCAATCAAAGGTTTAATAAGATCAATCTTAACTGGTTTAGTGAATACTGCAAAACCAGATGCATCTCCATTGAAAGATTCAGAACGAAATGATATTCATAACGTATTGGAGGAAGGATTAAAAAACGAAGATGAGATTTCACAAGATTCGAGTTCTCATAAAGTACCAAACAATCCTTTACATCAACGGAATTCAGTATCAAACAATGCATCCTATCTTGATTTAAATCAAAGATTATCAACTGTATCTGATTTGAAAAGGTCCTCTAGAAAGGTGGATGAGAACAATCCATTATCAAAGTCTGTACAACAACATCTTCTTAAATTGGATAAGTACAATTCTTCAAATGATCATGAATTGTAATCAATATAGTATTGATATTGTTAGAAAAGAAACGAAAGACCAATTAGCAATTTTAATAGAAGAGAATGATCGATTGGCAGAAGATGCCGAGTTACAGGATGATGCCATTGAACGTTTAAATCAAAAAATCACCGACCTGAATCGCCAAAGTACAACTTGTTCTAAATTGACTCTAGTTAAACATGTCACATCAGAATTGGATGCTTTTAAAAATCAAAACGTTAATTTACAAGAACAACTTGATGAAGTGAATGATGATAATAGAGAATTAGATGGTCGATTAAAACAAGCTAGTTTAGAGATATCAACCAAACATACTGAAATTGATGATTTGAATCTTGTAATCAAGAAAAAACAACGAGAAATTGACCAAGGGATAGAAAAACAAGATGAATTAAAAGAGTATCTTATATAATTTGGGTTTTTTACATATAGTATGATTAATAATCTGACCAATCGCTATCAAGAGTTAGTACGTGATTCTAAACTGGCCAGTCAAAGGGAAAAGGAAATTTTAGATGAGTGTCAACGAAAGAGTGATTCCATGGAAGGTAATTGATTTAATATTAAACCATATTTAGAAATGCAAATTAAAATGGAGAAAATGATCAAGGAAAATATTCGAAATAAGGACGAATCAGAAACACTAAGGGCATTAAATAAAACGTATGAGAATAAGATAGTGATGTTTGAAAAGCAAGAATTGATGTTATTGGAAGAGAGACAAAAGCAAACACATGAAGTATGTCATTTTCATCGCTAATATATCCCACAAGATGGAAGAAGCGCGTTTTGAAAGAGATACAGTTGCAAAACGAGAACAAAATCTAATTAAAGAATTGGAAAGTATCAATCAAAAATGTTTGGAAATTCCAAAATTGTATAATGAAAAGAATGAATTGGCTCTTCAAAAGTACATTCAAAAAATCTCACTTTTTAGTCTTCGAGCACAATTCGCTGCAGAGCGTCGAAGGTTCTGTGAGGAAACTGGAAAACTAGAAGATTTAATTGCCAATTTGCAATGCCAAAATGATAGAGCTATTCGAGATAAACGGTAAGTTTCATTGCTGATAACTATTTAGAGCTGCAGAGAGTGAATTGGATAAAATAACGAGACATATACCTGCAGAAGCTGATCGACTTGCAATGGCACTTGATGAATTACATTCAAAACTTCGTGCATCTGAACGTGAAAAACATGAAAGTATTCAGAAATTAGACTTGTAATCTAATTTGATATTCATAAATTTAGAGTGCATCAGAAAATGATTCGTGAGCAAAATCAATTTGAATCTGAACGACACCAATATAACGAACGATCTGAAGAAGCTTATCGACGATTAAAACGACTTGAAAGAGAAGTAGAAGATAACAAGGTAAGGTTAGTTTAAACTTATTTTGTGCAGAAGGACCATCTAGCTCTTCAACAACACGTCGCAACTTTAGAGCATGATAAAAAAGCTCTTTTGGATCAAATTAGAGTATCTACTGCAGGATATGAAAGTCAAGCAAAGATGAATATTCAAAAATACGAAAGTCATATCGCTGATTTAACCAGTAAATTGGAGAACGTTACAGAGGCACATTCAACTACGTGTAGAGAGATGCAAAGACTATTAGCAACACAACGAACAATGGGAGATAAATGGTAATAGTAAAGAATATTCATTACCATAGGAAAGATGAATCGCAGCATATTCGATCACATTATGAAAATGTCATTAGTAAGATGAAAGTTGAAATATCACACTATCATGAACGAATCCAAGAATTAGAGCATCAAATTCAAAAACATTATCATCAACGTAAAGAATTGATTGATCAAACTACGAATGAAAAACGACAATATAGTCAATTACATGAGAAATATTTGGTCATGGAGAAATCAAATGAAACCCTATCCAGACAAGTTCAAACTTTGATTTCAAAAGAAACGGAAATGATCGAAGATAGAAAGCGATTGAGTATGTTGTTTGCATAACTGATGTGACTAGGTAAAGAACTGGACCGAGCAGTTTTGGAAGGTGAACGAAAAAAGAAGTCTTCGTTTGTATTGAAACCAAAGCAACGATCAGTATTGGCGGAACTCAATGAACAAATGATTCCCACCATGGATTTAACTTCTGTAATGATATTGAAAACTGATACCTTGTAGACCAAGCAATTAGAGGCTGATATTGAGAGAATCAAGCAACGGTCAAAAACCCGTCATTTCATGGATTTTGCTCAGATGGCCCACTGCAATCAAGATGAATCAGATACATAATTAGAAATTTAGATTTAATAAATGAGTGGAATAGAATTTTACCTATCATCGTATCCTGAAATGCTATATACTTTTATTGAGTAGCTACAAACTTGACTCGTCGTGTTTATCATGCAACACGATATATTCAAATAACTCTTTGAGTTTCTGCTGTTTGGAATCGGCATATCCGTTCTGGACACTATGAATAAGGGAGTATAGTTCCCAATATTTTTTTGGAAGACTGAGTTCTTTTTTGGCTCTTGTGACAGCAACATACCATAGATTCAGCTCGTCCGCTCCATAAATACAAAATTCCGGATCGTCCGGGTTTGTCTCCACCATTGTGAAATCATTTAATACTTGAACACGATCAAATTCTAGACCTTTTGCTTGATGTGTAGTAATCAATGTTACATCCGGTGATTTCTTTCGACAGAGATTTTTAGACAAAAGCTGTTCAAATTGGGCTATCTTTTTAGGAAACGAGTGATGATATTTTCGTACTAGGTCAATGAGAGATCCATATTCCTTCATTTCAAATAGTCGAACAGTATCATCAAACTCTTGAAAAGATTCATAACGCCGAAACTCGGCTGTCCGAGGCCTTTGTCCTCTATAAAGTTGGTATACTTCTTTCGATTTCCTGATGAGAATTTTATATGATAGCTTTGAACCTTTTAACGACAACTTAACGTCAGGGTTCGTCTCAGTCAGTTCAATAGCAAAAATTATGATACCAGAATGTGATCTACCAATTGCGGTATATGGATATTCAAGGGAGCGTTCTGTGACGATTCCATCAATAGTTGATAACCCAGTCAGGCGATAGGGAGTAAAATCGTTCACTTGACCGGAATACTCTTTGGCGTGAAGGAATAAATTTGCGACATGAGAGATATTTTTACCGAATCTAAAACAATTGGTGAGGTGAAAGTCAGTAGTGTTTGGTAACGCAGTTAAATAGCGAGATTTTGCACCCCGAAATGAATAGATTGCTTGAACAGCATCCCCAAATAGATAAACGTTCTTCTGTTGAGCGACTTGTTGATTCACAAATAGATCCATTTGACACATTGAAGCATCTTGTGCTTCATCTATCATTATACAGTCATAATCTAAATGATTCAGGTTGCCCAATTGAGCGTATTTTACATAGCAGTCGTGCTCAATTGGATAATCTACACCACCAGACTTCCACATTTTGTTCCATATCTCCGTCGCAGCTTGAATATAAAACATACTATCTTCAGGAAATCCTAATTGCTCCATATGATTCTGTCTAGCATGATAGTATACACTATTAATAATTCTTTTATCACTTCGTATCCATTCTTCAAGTGTTTTGTAAATCCAGAAGGTGACTAAAGCAACCTTTCGCTTTACTGTTTTCAAATCGTCATGTAGCAAACCATTGGCGTTGTTTAATTTCAACCAATCAATAATTTCAGTCTCGTAATTTGTTTCGATTGCCTTTGTCAAAGTGTTCTGGTTAGAAGGTACAAAGCCATCATCTAGATGGCCCTGAAGGTTGGATAAGCAAATAGAATGCATTGTTTTACACTCTATGCTATTTTTGAATTTCTTGAATTTGCGATTTGCATGTAGCTGTGCTGCTTTGTTGAACACAATATAGAGCACTTTTTGATTCTTCAATAACAGTTCTTGAATCAGTAAATGTATCGTAGATGTCTACTTTGAAATTTATCGAAACCTACCTTTCCAGTTCCTGCTCCGGCTACTATTCGAACAGCATTTCCTTTCGAATTTAATTTTTTGTTGTTCATGAGTTGGATGATAGACTTTAGATTTAGTCGACATTGATCGAATGATGTTATTAAAAACTTTAGCCAAAGCCATTGAAATGGGAAGAAAGTCCAGATAACCTAATTTTGGATATTTTGAATCAAAACGTGGGAAAGATGATTTCAAGTCAAATTTGATGTGAGTATTTTTTGTTGGTAATTTTTGACACGTTTTTTACATGTGAAAATTAGGGCTGAATAAAAACTAGGGTTGAATAAGCAACCCTAGTAGGGTTCAACAAGTACTTTTTTTTTTCTTTCCATCTTCAAAGTACAGATATTCAAAACAAGAAACACTTTTTTTGATATCAAGTTTTTCTTGTTTTAATATCTGTGCTTTGAGGAGTAAAGAAAAAAAGTAGGAAAAATGCTAAAAGTAAGGGTAAGGGATAATTAGTAGTTATTGTAACGAATTATATCTAAAAACTAAAACTGTTCTTGATTGTTAGCATATACAATTCATTGCAATAACTATTCTCATTACCTTGATAAATGTTCTTGAACTTTTAATGCTCATTACAAAAAATGGAGTCCAATTTAAATTTTAAAAAATATACTTTATATTGTAGTATCGCTAAATGGTCTTAAATTTTTTGTTGAGGATCTTGTTTTCTTTTTGTAGTTGTGCATGTTCAAGTCCACATTTCTTCTTTAATAAAGTAAGGTGATAAATATCTATTGTTGTTGATCCTTAGTGTTTTTTTCTAATTGTTTAACTTTGTTGTTCCTCAAGTTTTTTCTTGAGCACTATAATTGTAGAGTTGTTAGGATTCCCCTTGAGTGGACTTCACCCTTTTCACTCTTTACTCGCACAGTTGCTGCCATTTCCAGGGATGCTTAGTTATATGTAATTTAATCCAGTCCTTTCATACTAGTTTGAGACATTTGACATTTGATTGTATGTC
>JADGIX010000088.1:0-47693 GCA_027595885.1 Globomyces sp. JEL0801
TAGGATGACGTGATCTTATGCGAACGCTATGATTAATGACATGCGTAAGGGTCCTGTTTAACATTACTCAATGAAAGCGATTCCATACTTCCGCTCATCCAATCCACATGGGAACAACAGTGAGTTTGGAATTTAGGCAGATATGGAGACCATTAAGCATGGGCAAATTTATATAAATAGTAGAGCGTTTACAGTAGAACATACATATACAAAATGCTTGCAATTTACTCGCTCATCGTCTCCATTCTCGCTTTACCAACCGCTGAATACATCCCAAACCAATACATTGTTGTTTTTAAACCTCATGTGAAGGACACCAAAGCTGCTCTTGACCGATACTTGGCAGACTTGCAAACCACTGATCGTGTTGGAGCACCAATCGACACCAATGCTGTTTTGCACCAATATGAATTAAACTCTTTCAAAGCAGCTGCCATTCGCTTGCCAGAATCCTTCACCGGCTCTCCAGATGAATTACGTAGTGTTAACGAAGATATTGATTTCGTTGAACAAGATCAAGTCTATCATGCTTTTGGATCTCAAGCTAGTCCACCATGGGGTCTTGCTCGTATCTCTTCCCAAGGAAAGCCTGATGCTGGTGCCAGTTACACTTACCCTGATTCTGCTGGTGCAGGTGTTGATGCATACATTATCGACACTGGAGTTTCTGTTGACCATCCTGCATTTGAAGGACGTGCCAGTTGGGGAGCTGACTTTACTGGACAAGGAAAAACTGATGGTAATGGACATGGTACCCACGTTGCCGGAACTATCGGATCCGGCCTTTATGGTGTTGCTAAGAAAGTTAACTTGATTGCCGTCCGTGTATTAGACTCTAGAGGATCTGGATCTCTTGCCAATGTTATTGCTGGAATTGACTGGGTTGCCAAAAACAAACGTGGTACTTTAAAATCTGTTGCCAACATGTCATTGGGAGGAGGAAAATCTGCTGCTCTTGATAACGCTGTTATTGCTGCAATTGAATCTGGTGTTGTTTTCGCTGTTGCTGCTGGTAACTCTGCAGGTGATGCTTGTAAAATCTCACCTGCTAATGTTGCCACTGCCATTACTGTTGCTGCATCCGACGTTAATGATAAATTGGCAAGTTTCTCTGAAAAGGGTAAATGTGTCAGTATCATTGCACCTGGAGTTGGAATCTTATCTACTTGGCTTAACGGTGGAACTAACACCATCTCTGGAACTTCTATGGCTACTCCACACGTTGCAGGTATTGTTGCTCTTGCTTTGGCAGACAAGACTTTTGCTTCAGTTGCTGAAGTTAAAACTTTCGTACCTTGAAATAATCACAGGATAATTTAGAAATGACATTAGACATTGTGCTTGGGAAGCTGTTCTTAAATTTGAATTGTCCATTTATAAGTTTCAATTGTTCACATCCCTCTAAAGCACAGTGCCATACCACAGTAGCAGCTTTGACGCTAATGGAAAATGTAAAAGGAGATGTTAGCGCGATATTCCCAAAGCCTTCGATAGAATCTCCAATAAATCCTTTTCCAGGATAATATTCATGGTCGAATAAGTTAGCCTAATCGCAAAGTTCTTCTCCCTAGTCCCAATTTCCCAATCAGATACTGGATCAAATAAAAGGACGGTTTGCCGTCCAGATCGCGTTCAATTGTATACGGAAGAGGAATATTATTCGAAAGCCAAATGTTGAATATAAATGAACTAAATTGATTAAAATTGCATCTAAAATAGCTGTTGGCGATTCAATGGTCCAAATGTGATTGATTCGATGAATGTAGGAAGACAAGAGCGACTAGTGAGTTTTGAGACTCGTTATTTAGGAACCATAGTCAGATTTGATGGATTGTGCAGGCAGGCTAAATATATTTCGATTTTCATTACAGTGCACAGTTGAGCTTATTTTTATATCAATTTTACGTAACACAACCAAAACTGAAAAAGATAAAAGACTGTTTGAACCATTCAGATAATTAGTTCAATTACTGGTTGTACGTTAAGGTCTGGTAGAGTAAATTTTGTATTAAATCTTATTAAGGAGATACTATGATGAACCAAGAATATAACTTAGTTGTTCTTCTTTTCCTTCTTTTCCTTGTGGTCAACAACTTGACGACCATCTTGTCCAATGCTGGTGAACCATACACCAGCAAAGACAGTAAGTAACAATCCAACAATTCCAGCACTGAATGTACCAGCAAGGGATCGGTTAGGTGAAATTTGGGCAGCCAATTTTCCATAGTAAGAATCATTGGTTGCAAAGTAAGCCAAAGCACAAAGGTTTTCAGCGGCATGAATGATACCGGCACCAATAGTTGGAATACTTAAAGAAAACAGATCTTGAACTTTGGATCTAGTTTGGATGTATCGAGTTGCCAAGATGGTGGAGGAAACGATAAACCTAACAGATCAGGAGAGATCTAGCACTTACGCAAGTTGAACCAAGATAATACCCATCATCATTTGATTATTGGCATTAGCAGATCTAGCAAAGCTAGAAAATTCTTCATAGGTATACCCTTGGTAGGGGAACGGAAGGAAGTCAAGGAATAAAGACGAAGGCACAAATCGACGGGAGACTGCCATCAAACATTGGGAACCTACAGCAACGGTGGAGAAGAATACAGTGGACATTTGCAAAGAATTTTCAACTGAGAATCAAATTTTAAAGCCAAACGCCACATGCAGCGTGAATGATGGATTTCTAAACGATGATCAGATCCGTTCTAGATTGATTTCGTTTAAAAAACCACACGAAGCATATTCCGTGCAAGTGTATCTTGCTCATTCTGCATCTAGTAATTCTTACGAGGACTCGCTGCAATGTTCTTACTAAGAATCTTCCAGCTCTGTTTACTTAACAATTTTTACCTTTGCTTTACAGTAAAATTATCAGGATATATTAACCAATGAAATACATTACTGGAATCTAGGAAGAAACGGTTCATTTTCATTTATTAGTAGGATTATTGTTTAAAATTTTGTGTTACAAACTCAACTGTTCTGGTCCGGTAGGCTTCTCTTCCCTAACATATTTTATTTCTTTACCACGAGATGGTAACCCAGACCCCAAATGAATGACTTTAACCGTAATATCATCTCGGAATCTACGGCTCTGTGGAGACTTAAGTGACAAGATGTGTTGTATTCTGCCGGGATCGTCCATACTTGCCCCTTTTCCTGCTCCAGAAAACGCTGCCTTGATCAGGGCTGTGGAATAATTTCCACTAAACCTTGAGTCTAAATTAGATTGGACCACTTGGACAGCTTTTTCGGATGACAATTCATCCCACAATCCATCACACGCTAAAACAAGAAAAGAGTCTTCTGGTGTTCGCTTATGGTGTGACACTTCAGGAACTGCAGTGACATAAGGAGGAGTTTTCAAGTCTTTGGGGACGGTTCTCTTCTCTATCATTAGGAACAGCTAATTACTATTTGGATAGACATGGGGTATTACAACCTCCTGAATATCTCTTGGCCATTTATACCGGGCATCGCCGATCGTTCTGGTGGGCTGGAGTCCCCCTAACACTCGATTTTTTCTGATCACGGTTTCTTCTTCCCCGGGATGTTCTTTAATAAGGCGATCAAATTCATTTTGATTATGCGTTGTGTGATCGGTTGAAAGTGGAATACTAATGAAAGGTAATTCTTCGTCTTTCACGAGTTTTAGATTACGATTAAGGGTAATATTTGGGTTCTGTGCAATTACCGCACGACAATCACCTGCAGATGCAACGTATATATCATCCTTATCGATGTATGCAACTATCGCACATGCACCACTAGTTGCTGACTTCAAATTTCGCACAACAGCCTTGTAATCGCTCTCTGATGATGAAAAGGGGTAAAACCATGATGTAGAAACTTTTTTGGCTTTTAAAATGCCATTTAAAATATCATGATCTAGAGCGACAAATGCAGATTGTAGACTACTCTTTATATGCTCGGATTTTGAAACCTGATCTGGAATTGGTTGAGAAACGTAATGTGCAACGTAAGAAGCCATATACTTTTTTACCCTAATATTAACATTGTTGATAACATACAATTTTGCACATTCATACCCTCCATGCCCATCATAAATGCCAATAATTAATGAATCATTAAACCGATGCTGAGAATGATAATCTTCAATTGGGTTATTGGACGCAATTGAATTATGATCAATTCTACTTACAAGGCTGGAATCTGATTTCAAAAACAATTCATTCTCTGTTAATATTTTGGCAATCGATTCCTGCGACAGCATAACATCAACTTCAGGTAGACTCTTCAGCATGATTTTCTCATCTGCACATAAACTGTTGGAGTAGAAAACTGTTCCATATAAGCCAAGTGCGATAATTATAGTTCCCACTCCATATCTGACTTGAGATTTTAATGCCGGTGGTTGTATAGAATAAAATCGACCATGAAATGCTGGTTTTATATGATGAATCCATTTGAAATTCTTGAGAGGTTGAAAACGGTACATTTTAGGAAAGTAAAAAATCAGAGAAGACATAACTGGATGTTGGAGAATTATGACGAATAAATGAATTGCCTGCAGGTTTGTGCATCAGATGTTCGGAAATACAGTCCTGCAATACAAACGGTAATGTGCAAGATTTATCACTGAAAATGAATCACCCTCCATTACGGCATTTCAAAGTGCTTAGTCCAAGTTATTCAGTCGAGTTTTTCAGCTAGTTTACGGAATTAGATCCAAAATGGTGGTTTTTCCTCTTCAATTTTCGTGGTTTTTATGGTCGAGTTTATCTTGGTGGATGGTTGGATGATTCCAGCTCCAGACACACTTCGAGTAGCAGTATCTCTGTTGTTGGTTGCATCTTTGGTAGTAGCTGTAGCACTTCTCTTTGCTGATTCCTCAAAAGTCAACTCAGAAAATGAACCATTATTATTACGTACTCAACTTCACTCTCAACAACTAGGAAATGTCCACAAAAATAAGAACGAATTTCTTTTAGGATTCGATAAACATCTCTGGATCTTTGGTGCTCTGACTTTATGGTGTCATATTGGCGAGTTTGTTGGGGTTTTGATTCCATACTTGCCTAAAAATCCAAAGTTACCACCATTTAATCAACCAGTTCCGGAATTATGTATCGTTTTTGGATTCGCTCTTTCTTGCGTTGTTTGGGTGGTATTACCATTAGTACTCAAATTACATGAACGACAAAACTTTCACGGAATGGTTTTTGTTATATATTCATTGGAAACTGTGGTATAATCAAGTATGAAATTGACAAATTAGTTTCTGCTGATGTACATATTTTATCCAAAGGACTCAAACCAACCTGCAATATTCATCCTACAACTAGAATATTTAGTGTTTGCGACATTTAGATTTGTGCTATCATTTCTAACTGTCGGCACTTGGATTTGGATCAAGTATCAGAAACACCATAATAGGCATGTAAATTTAGAAGATACACGAACCAAAGATTTTGACCCTCCAGCAAGTTTAGAAGATTTCATAACAGATTTTAAAAAATTGCTGCCATTTATGTGGCCAAAGAAATCTTTGAAGCTTCAATTTATGATGGTTATTAGTTTTGTATCAATGGGCTTAGGGAGATACGTTAATCCGATGGTATCGCAATTTTGAATAATGAAAGGTTCCTATTTGGTATAAAAGTGTGGTAGACTCTTTAAGTGATGTCCCAAATGGCACTTTCAAAATTTGGGTTGATCAAATGGGATTAAAGACGATACCATATGGGGATATATTGGTTTTCGTAACCTTTCGGTTGCTCTCTGGATCATCGGGTCTATTAAATACGATACAATCTGCCTTATGGGTACCTATTGGACAGGTAATGGCTAACAAAACATTGAAACATACTAGTATACAACAAAACAAGTGTCTTTGCAAATGTTTGATCATCTTCATAGGTATTTGAATTTCTCATCTTAAATGTTGAATAGATTATCCTTGCGATTTCACCTAAATAGGAAAACTGGCGAGATTCTGCGTGTTCAGGGTAATATACATCTATATTAATAGCTTTATTAGATCGTGGTGTTTCTAGCATTGTTTCACTACTAAATTCAATTCTGTTTAATGTTATACCAAATCTGGCTGACATTCTAATCGCTTGCCTCTACTTTACAGTACAGTTTGATTTGTATTTTGGTTTTATAGTATTTACTACAATGATATGCTATATATATTCAACTATTTGGATTACTGAATGGCGCACTAAATACCGAAGAGGTTTGTAAATGTTAGATTGATACAAGGTGCTAATGCACTGGAAAATGAAATGGAAGCAAAAGCTGTTGATTCACTGATCAACTTTGAAACAGTCAAATATTATAGTGCTGAAGTATTTGAATCCATTCAATATGAGAAAGGTATTGATTTTCACGTTTAATAATTATAGCAATTGATGAATATCAAGTGGCAGACTTTCTGTCTACTGCTACCATGTGGATATTGGATTTGTTTCAGAATTTAATTAGCCAAATTGGGCTATTGATTGGAAGTCTATTGTGTGCCAAACGAATATGCTATGATCAAACAATGACTGTGGGTGATTTTGTTTTCTTTCTGTCTTATCTCACACAACTTTATGGCCCGTTAAATTATTTTGGAGTAAGAGTCATTTTAAATTTACGTACACTAGAATTATTATAAAACTATTCAAAAGAACTTTGTTGATATGGAAAAACTGCTAGATCTTTTTGATATGGAAATTGAAGTAAAAGACTTGCCTGATGCAATGGATATCGTTGTCGCTGATACCTCCATCAGATTTGGTAACCCAACATATTTGTAATTGTAATTTTTAGAAAATGTCAATTTCTCATACGACCCGAGGAAGAAGATCTTGAATGACATTTCATTCACAGTACCACATGGTGAAACAGTAGCATTAGTGGGTCAATCAGGATGTAATTTAATTGTATCTCAACTTCGTAGCTGGAAAGTCCACAATTATGAAATTACTGTTCAGATTTTACGACGTTGAGAGCGGTGAAATTACCATTGGTGGGAAGAATATCTCGACTGTTACTCAAATGTCTATACGACAAATGATCGGAGTTGTACCTCAAGATACTGTTTTATTCAATGCCGATATCAGTTATAATATTCGATATGGAAGACCTAGCGCAACAGATGAAGAATTGAGAAAAGCCTCTAAAGCAGCCCAGGTATATATTATTTGAAGATATTTAACCCTCTTAGATTCATGAACGAATCCTCGGCTTTCCAGATGGTAATGACTTTATATAGCTAAATACAGGTTACGAGACTAAAGTTGGTGAACGAGGCTTACGATTGAGTGGGGGAGAGAAGCAACGAGTTGCAATCGCAAGGACATTATTAAAAGATCCAAAGATCTTGGCTTTAGATGAAGCAACTTCTGCTCTGGATTCTAATTCAGAAACCGCGGTTCAAGAAGCATTTCTGCGACAGGGTAGAACGTGTTTAGTAATAGCACATCGTTTGTCCACCATTAAGACTGCACATAAAATTCTCGTGATGAGAGAAGGAAGAATCGTGGAAAGAGGCAATCATGACATTTTGATGGCACTGAAAGGTGAATACTATCAAATGTGGACCAAGCAATCCAAAGAGGCCAACCCTCAACTTATCTAATTTCAGGTCCACCAAATCCTTTCCTGTACTATATCTAAATAAAGATAAACTCACCCGAATACTTTGAAATCTTAACTAAACATACACTTTAAACGGATTTGAGTATATGAGCGACAGTCGCTATGGTTTGCTCCACAAGTTTGTTGATACAAATTCACTGTTTGAGCTGTAAGATAATACTTCCAAATGTATCATACTCAACAATCACTATATTACGTATATTGAATGAATGTTTCTCATTGATTCATTCAAATCTTTACCATTTGATTGGACAGTTACTCACTTTCGATACATTTCCGTTAATGATAATTCTGGTTCCAAGTTTGATAATAAAAATAACAAAATATCATCAGTCGATTCAACTGACATAATGGAATGTGGTGTTGTACTTTTTCATAAAAGCGTTTCGTAATTCAACCAAAAGAGAGGAAAAAGCGGAGAGTGGCATCAGATAAAGTTCAGTCAGAGAACAAGGGGGTATACGGCATTGCGGGAGTCATTACCGAAACAGTAGTTTCACAGCGACTCGAGGACAGGGGGTATACGTATGGTCAACGAATGGTTAGTACAACACATGGTTAAATCGTATAAAAGAGGACATCAAATAGGGAGTATCACAAACCTAAAAATGAAAGTCACTTTAAAGCAATCTACTCCTGTTGTCAATGAACACGCTCAAAGTCCCTACTATACAAATGCTTTGGGTCGAAAATGGAACTCAAACTTTGATCATCGTCAAAGTGATACTCATGGTAATACTAAAAAGCATATCATCTTTGTTCGACATGGCGAATACGTTGGTGATGACCCAAATGGTGCGGAATGCGTTGATGAATCATTTCAAGAAGACTTTATCATGAATGATAAGTACTGTGTATTGACCCCACTTGGTCGTGAACAAGCTGGTTTCACGGGATCGCGATTGGCTGAAATATTAGAGAAGGAAGGATTGATGCAAGAAAATGGTCGAGCCATTAGAGTCTTCAGTTCAGATATGGCCAGAGCCGTAGAAACAGCTGGCCTCATCAAAGAAAAGCTGGAGGAAAAGCTGGAGTCATCGACTTCTATCAGTTATCATACAGATTCCATCCTTCGTGAAGGATTTCCTGGTAACGGTGATGGATACCCGCTTGATTTGGGATTTGCAGATTATGCTCAAGCCATTGGCGACGTTCGATTTGAAGCAGTTTTCCGCACCTACGTACATCGAGGTGAAGTACAACCGAAAGAAACGCTTCCACCAACTGAAGTCCCGTCGGATAATAGTGATGAATCTGGTGCTTCACAACAGTCTTCTACCGAGCAGCCCAAACAGGAAGCAAGCGTAATCGAGAAAGAAAATAAGCCTGTGGATGATAAGTCGTCAACCGATGAACCAAAGGCAGTGGAATCAGACAATCCTGTGGTGAAGAAACACCCTGCTCGAGGCGTTATGGTTGGAGACACGTACAAGACAGTAGACATTGTTGTTTGCCATGGAAATTTGATCCGATTCTTGATTACACGGGCACTTCAAATTCCAACCAATGCATGGATGCATTTCCCAATGACCCATGGATCCTACACGCATTTTGAAGTACATTCCAATGGATGGATTAGTGCTTTATCGATCGGAGATAAAGGTGGTATGCCAGTAGACAAAGTGACTAGGTAGTTAGAATTAATATATCTATGCAAAGTCGAAGAAATCTTTAGTTCGTTCGCAATGCAATAAGCGTTCCAATCTATCTAGATTAGATTCTAACGTAAACGACACGTGTTTCTCCATCTATTTATAGGAATACAATCAATTCATTGTTCTTTTGTAATAACTTAAGGTTGAGAGTGGTTGCAAATGCACACGAAAAAAGCCAAAAAGTGACTTTACGTAGGGTAACAATCAACAGCAAAACATAACACTCATTTAAATATGAAGTTATTTTATTAAGCAAGATTTAAAATTAGAATTATAAAGTTCACTTGGTCACTTCAATAGAAAGTTTAACATTCATCGACACCAATTCAGTACATAGATATCTGAATACATAGGGTATAGCCACAATATCAATAGCTTTACCATGTCCACAAGTTTTACAAGTCATTCGTTCCCCTCGACTTGGTATGACGTTTAGATTATCACGATAGATTTGCATTGGACTTAATATTGATCCACATGCTCGACATATATGACATTGAGAATAATCAGAACAATTCATTAATCGATCTTGAAGAATGAATGAAACACCATGGGCAAGCAATGAATCACGTTCCATCTCTCCGAGACGAATACCTCCGGCCCTCTTACGACCTTTGATGGGTTGTTGTGTTAAATTGTGTACTGGACCCGTTGTACGGACTTGATACTTATCAGAAACCATATGTCTCAGACGTTGATAATAGACCACCTAAAAGTCAATAATTAACAATTATTACTCCAATATAAATATCTGCTTTAAACTCTTCACCAGTAATTCCAGAATACATAGCTTCATTACCATGATAATTAAATCCAGCTGATGCAAGCTGTTCTCCAAAGAAATCTGCCGCTGCATTTTCCTCGTTAAATTTAAAAGCAGTGGCATCTTGCGAGTGGCCATGCAGTGCTCCCGCTTTGCCAGCAAGAGATTCGATAAACATACCAATAGTCATACGAGATGGGAACGCATGAGGATTGATGATCACATCAGGAATAATCCCGGTTTCGGAAAATGGCATATCAACGGATGGCCATTTTTGGGATATGACACCCTTTTGCCCATGACGAGATGAGAATTTATCACCAATGATAGGTGGTCGAGGAATTCGAAGTTTGATGTGTATTTTTTGTAACGGTTGATCATTTGTATCGGTACCTAATAATCAGAATTTTTTTTGAATATGTTACCAATTAATCGAACTTGATCAACAATACAGTCTTCCATTCCTTTGTACGGTTTAATAGTCACTTTCTGGGTAACATCATCTACAAAGGCATACATTGGATCACCTTGTTTTAAACGAACTCCAACCAATGGTAATCCGTCTACGTCAATGAATTTCAATGCATGATCTAATTTCTTTTTTGGTAGAGTTGGCACGGTGGATCCTTCTGCCAAGAAACCAAAATGGTGAGTAATTGGTTCTCCTTTTGGTCTATGGTCGGCCAAATCTACCCATTCGCCTTTATAGACAGTCCCGTAACCATACCCTCGTTCGAATGCTGACTTTGCTAGAATAGAGGCATCTTCCATATCATACCCAGTATAGGATATAACACATACAACCGCATTCATTCCATTCGGATACCCATCCAAATCGAAATTATCATGCGCTTTTGGTCTAACAATCGGAGTTTGCCCAGTTTGTAACCGATACATTTTGTTATCTGTACGATGATGAAAGTTTTGAACTGGTGTACCCATAGTTTGTTTACCCATCTAGAAAATATCATTAATTAAAAGAAATCATACCTGACATTGATACATGTTACGTGGACTCTGGTTGAAATCCGAAAATGGAGTTAAACTAGCAACTAAACTGAGCATATCTGTTGGATTGTATTCATTGTGTGTAGTAATTCCAGGCACAATATCTTCAGCGATACATGCAATATCCATATAAACTTGCTCGAATGGTCCAATCAAATCTTTAGCATCAGTTGCGAGGTGATGTACGGCTCTCATAAACCGAGCAGGGGTTGAGAATAAGTACAAACCAGGATATTGTCCTCCTGATGATAATGGGACATATCCTATTTCTAGTTCTAACGGAATTCGTTGTAATCCTTTTATTTTCCATTCTCGAAGTGTTTGAGCAATTGATAATGCTTTGGCAGCGGTACACCATCCAATAACTTTACCATCCAATTGTATTGATACAATCGATTGTTCTCTCTTTTTCATGACAATCTCATGTTCAGTGAGACCTTTGAAATCCAGAGGCTGCTCTGAGTTAATAAATGGAACAGATCCAATCATTTGACCAGCTCCTAGAGAGGCAATGGCTGAAGGTACACCGGAAACATCCACAGGTGCCGTGATAATTAGACAGGTGTGACTTAAATGATTCAAAAGACCACAAGGACTTCCATCCGGAGTATGTACTGGACACATAAATCCCCATGATTCTGGTAACAATTTACGCACAGTGGTTGTTTTCATTTCAGTAAAGAACGCACCACGATGTATAGATCTAAAATGGGCGACATAACGATAAAAGTTCAATTTTTCTGCAATAATAGTGAATCCAGATGTCTATTGTTGATGAATAACTAAATCACTTACTTGTTGTAAATCCAATCCGGAAGGACTCACTAGATTTCCAGTGGCTAAAAAGTACTCCAACTTTTTACCAATATCACAAGCATTGAGTGTCTTGCCGAATACTCTAGACATATATTTTTCTATAATTATAAAAATGTTGTAGTTTACTGTCCACAAAATCAACAGAAGATTGATTCCTTCTTAAATCTTGCAAAATTTGAATTTTGATTGTCGCCAGCCATTCGCTTAATTTTTCTTTAATGATACCCAGAAACAAATGACCGCCAAGTAAAACTTCTTGAAATTGGAGTGAATCAGGATTGTCTTGAGAAAAATCACCAGAAACGACACCATATAGCTTTTGAATCATAAACCTGTAATATGAGAAAAAAATCAAAATGTTACAATAATAAGTCAGATTTCGCTTTGGTACTCTTTAAATGAACAAGAACAATTCTATTCAAAAAGTCTAATCCAACTTGCCTTTCAGTCGTATCCTCGGCAGAGTCGAACATTACAGCAAACTTTGATCCAATATAATCAAGGCATTGTTCACGAGTAAAAAGGGAATATCGACGGAAGGATCGTAAGAGCATCTCTACTCTATCTGTCAAGAAAGTATTGCCATAATCTCCCTAAGTAATTAAACGAAAAACGAAAGCAAACCATAGTAGCTCTCTCAAATATTTCTTTGTCTGTGATAGGTGCAAGAGCTTTTAAGATGAGCATAACAGGAATCATGTATTCATTCTTTCGATAAGAAAATCGTAAACTGATAGCGCCATCAGTACAATAATGTAATGTTAAAGTTTGGGATGATTGATCATCTCGAACAGATCGAATTTGAACAGCAAATTTGGAAAAAGTAGGTCCTCTGTTTTCGAATGAAGGTCGAACAATAGCGGTAGGATAATTACGTCGTGGTAAGATCAGCAAACGTATAAGACGTTCAATACCATTTGAAATGAAGTAACCACCAAATTCATCTGCATCTTCGTGTTTTTTGACCATTTCAGCTGGAGATTTTCCTTCCAAGTTACACTTTATACTCTATTGAAATTAATGAAAACATAACACTTACTCCAACCATGATAGGTAATTTACCCAATGGTCTGACTTCAGAATTTGTAGCTCCACCATTAACTCTCCAGTTCAACTTGATTTGCATTTTTGCAGTATATGACACACCTCTTTCTCTACATTCGGATGGATAAAGAAGAGTTTGTAAGGCTTTTTTACCATCAATGACAGGTTTAGCGACTGTTGGATTTGATAACCAAACTAGAGATTAATAAAGAAAATCAAACATTCAACTTTATTTCGATTATCCAAAGGGTCACCCTTTTGACCATCAAAGACATGAACATGAGGAATATCCAGAACAGCTAGATCCAATAAACCTGGAGCAGCACCGTTGTTGAACATAGCATTAAAGGATTCGATATGTGGACCGCTTATAGCAGCTAGAGCGGGATAATGGTGACTTTTTGAGGAAGGGGAAAGTGCTTCCTTTGTACGTTCTATAGTACGGAATTCCATTTCGATAAAAAAAAAATATAATTTTTTGTTTTTTTTTTTACATCTCAGTTTCTCATGAAGCTAATAAAAAACCACTTAAATTTTACAGTATTGAATATGCTTTTAAATCAAAGAATGGGATATACGTTTAAATCTATTCATAATACACGCGTCCAATACTATCAAAGTCATTTGGTTTTTATTCAATCTTAAATCACATCACTCTTTCTCTGATTCTTGGACTTCATCAGGAAGTTTTAGTTGAGGGTATGTCTTCTCCATAAACTTTCTGCAAAAAGAATTATGCTCCAGCGGTACTCGAGTGGTGGATTTACGTGTAATCTTTATCGTCTTCTTAGTCGCTCGGATATTAAGTTTGAACGGCTGAATTAGCTTGCTAGCCAGTGTACCCAGTTTGAATGTTCCAACTGTTAGATGTGTGGAAGATGGCTTGTCCTTGTTTCGAATAAACTCTACCGTTTGCTTGATAATACCTTGAAAAAATTCTAATAATTCAACTGCCGACATATCTGGAGGTGGGATGGTTTTATTAGCAACACTAGTCTCGTGTTGAATAGCCTTGTTTAAAACGTCTTCTTCGTTTGTTGGTATTGCTGATGCCAAAGACTTTGTAATCAAAAGTTGTTGGCCATTGTTTTTGGAGTGGAATGATAATTTGAATAAAACCGCAATCTTTTGTACTATAACACGATTGGCACTGGATAAAGTTGGCAACACCATCTCTGTTGGGCCATCTTTATGATTAAGAAAAGTTTTAAAGTATAAAAATAACTTTCTAGTAAGTTTTTCTACATTTAATTCATCCAAATACGAATCAAATACTTTATCCATATCTTTCTGAAATGCGGTGTTCACCAATTGGCTTTGGTCTTCCGCTACAATGTTGGAAACCACTTTAAATTTTCGGCACACTGCTTCAGGAAACTCTTCATAGTTTTCTGGGATGAGAGAGGTTGTGTAATATAGAATTGAGTTTTTCTTTGCTTCAGCATCATACTTGAACCCTAATCGGAATTTACTCGTCAATGATTGAAGCATCGGTTTGATCCTATGTGGAATTAAAGGTAAATCTATCGATTTAGGAGAGTTGACATCCTCTAAATAAGTATACATTGCAGTATTGAATTTTTTCAAATATGCCAAGATTTGGTTTGAGATATCTTTTGACACTACTAAATCCTCGTTTTCATCTACCTTTCCAGTAATTTGATAAGTAAAATTTAATCTTTTCTGTTCTTGTTTAAAGAACTTGTCCCAAATTTGGACTTCTTCGGTGGACCATTTCGAATTCTTTGGTTTAACTTCTCTTTTTTTAACTCCAATGCTTTTACTCTTTTTGTTAGTTTTAATTGAGTCAATTTGTTCCTCCAATTCTTGTTTTCGTTTCATAGAATAAACTTCAAAAAAAAAAAAAAATATGACACAATCCTTTGAACCAAATAGAGACAAAGATATATCTTTCAATATATTACATATCAGAGAACAGTTGTGGATTTACATCAGATATTTATGAACAGTATTGAATTAGAGATATATTCATATTCAGTTTAGATAGTAACCATCTACATATTAGTCTATCACCAATCGTTTAAATAAATAAGAAGTATACAAACATGATGCTACTATTTTACAACTATATTGAGTCTCCCATCTTCCAATCCGATGACTGGTATCCGTGTTTTTTTAGAAACAATTAGCAAAGGTGATTACTTGCAGTGCTTTCTGTCAAAGTTTTTTCTGAGCATGTTTCCAAGGAATCTGGTACGACCTCTTCGTGAACCATAATCCGATACAATACTGTGACACTATTTCGTAATTTCATCCACCAGTTGTTTGTCAGCACTAATTACAAGTCGACTTTATAAACGATTTTATCAATATAGAGTACAAAATTTGGACGATGTGGGGAACCATCAATTGTGTTATCAATCAATATACAATACGGAATAGAACGAACAGTTGAAGAAGGTAAGTATTCAACAGTCATCACATCGTCTTTATATAAACGATTTTACTCTACCTTTACCTTTCTCCTCGTGATGGGAGCTGTATCGTTGACGAAGTCTCTTCTTATAAGCAGCCTAAGGCATTGCATGCAGAATTACTTCAGCATCCGGTGACGTTGGTGATGGTAGTATTGGTAAAAGAGTCGGGGCAATTTACAGATATTAACCCAAGACATGGATTGTTAATACCCTATATCTCAACTAATTGCTACCTTTATTACGAAATGCTACTTTTGAATTTTAACTTTCTTGCTTGAGATTGGATGTGTTGGACCAAAACAGCTTCTGATCCGTGTGAGAGAGTTATCAATCACTTGGGGAGTCACATCTTCGCTATAATATCCAGGAGAAACAGATTTGATTGATGTCATGAACCAAGTAAACCAACGAAGAATTTCAGATAAAGAAGTACTTGACTTGTAAGTTTCATCGTCTCCAATATCCAATAGATGAGTAGTAGAAGCATACACCATACCATCAGTATCAATAACAAAGAAGCGAAAGAAAAGCCCATTGGTGAGAGCTGCAAACACAGGGGTATTCTTTCCCGCAGCCATTCTTTTCCTGAGTACACAACCAGCTGCACAAAGGACTTGAGGGATTGAACTATCAGGCCATTCCTTCTTTGCTTGCACCACCAAAAAAGAAGAGTCCATAGTATCAACAGATTTGATTCTACCGGACCCAAACATGTAGTCTACAGCACCAGTATATATGACTCCAATTCCTTCCCAATCATTCTTGACGTCACAGAATCCCCAAAGTTGCTCGCTTGTTTCAGTCATTAAAACTTCTATAAGGATTGCATTAATAACGATTCTGTAAGCTCTTTCGTTGTTCAATACCCATACCTTTTCAATTCTTGCCAAATTTTCACACAAGTGATCACTTGCGGTAGGTTTGACAAAATCAACAGGAATATGAATGGTAGGAACTTTTACAGTTGCGTAGGCAATGTTCAAAGCTAGGCCATCAGATCTTTCACAGTCGTCAAATGTAGCTAAGGAGAATGGAACAGAAGGCTTGGAGCCAAAAAGAACTTTGAGGGCTTTCTTTTGCTTTTTTGAGAGCTGATTCATATCTGCTTCTGTGAATTGATTGGGACGCTTGTTGAATAGATCGTCCATTTTTACTTTATAATTAAGGAAGAAATTTTTTAGGAACGACATAAATTTGGCAGAACTGGGTAAAATAATTGTTTATCATTCCCATTAGAGAAAATTGTCTGGTTTACTGTGTAAATGCTATTGGACTTGAATGTCATGAAGTATATTTGCACTTCCATTTAAAACATATTGCTTGATCATTAAGAAATGGTAAACAATCGAAGCGTTGTGAGCTCACAGTTTTGCTTTCGGAAAAATTGTTTTATAACCCGAGCTATTTATTTTATGTTTTGTCAAATTTGACGTTTGTTTAGCATTTTCGCCAGTGAAAACGAGAATTGGATATGGGTACATTGACAAAAAGGGAACCATCAATGTTTATCAATCAACACATAATTTAATGAAGACTAAAGATAGTAAGAATTCAACAGTCAGCACCATGTTTCAACAAGCTTACTCTCACGATCTGTACAAACTGCAGTGTGATTATATCGGTATATTAATGTTAGACACTCCTATTTTTGTCACTTTCACGTATTTGTGGATTCCTTCTTTTTTACAGACATCTCTTTCGAGAATTTAATAAAGCGAAGGTAAATAAATACTCTTGTGAGCATAAAAGCGTGAATTCCTAGTAAAGATGTTGACAGTCGTTGTAGCGCATAATTCATTCGAATGCCCATTGCAGTATCAGGGAATGGGGTCATCATTGCATAAATGTACATACATACTCCCAAAACATCAGCAATACCATTGAAAGATAATGTAGCAATTAGTAACCAATATTGAGATAAATTCACATCAATCAATTTCCCTCTAGCTTTCATTCCCATTGTATCTCGATAAACCAAAAATACAGCATAAAAAGAACAAACATAATTGTTTAAGGCTACAAATAATAACCAAAAGGATTCTAACAAATCAACCAACTATGTATTAGTAAGATTCGTTACCGGTGCGAGACTACCAAAATTAATTGCGACTTTGAGATAAGCACCACCACATAATAAAATATGAAGAACAAGTAATAAAATTTGATAATAGAATACACGTTGCTTATTCCAAACGGTAGATAAAATAGAAAATATCTTTAACAATTCAGCATTTAACATTGCTGAATAGAATGTCAACAAATATGCCCAAAATCGAACACAAAGACTCCAGAATTGATTATGAAAGATATTGTTTTCAATAATTTGTGAACTTGTCCAAAATACTTCAAAAATTGCCATGGGAACCAAGCATTTAGTTATCCGTTGATTTTTTAATCTACCTTGTATTAAATACACCACCACTGCCATATTGAGTAACACCAAACCCACGTAAACTATAATTACTACCCATTCAATTGGAATATCATATTTTGGTATGATATCTTGTGTTGATGGCATGAATCTTTGAAAATTGTTCTATTTTAATTGTATGATTAGTTTTTTGAAGTGTACCGACGCGTTTGTTAACAATGAAATGCTCTTTGTGTCATTCCTGGTCATGATTATTTGTTTCAATACAGTGGATTTTAGGATTGAATCGACAAGATAGTTTAATAAACAGTGACAGGTTCAATTAGAACTATTTTCCACTTTGACTAAGTCAACTCCAATTTCAGTGATCTATTTTCTAATAAATGATAATATTTTATACTCAAATTACTTTAAAATCATCAAATTTCTTTTTATAATTGAAGATTTGGTAGAGCTAAAATTGAAATTCGTTGCATAATTTTTTCTACCAGTTTTTCAACATGAATGCTTTGGGAGACTATGGATCATCTTCAGAAGAGGATAATACACCAACAATATCCAAGCAATCAAATCCAGTTTCAAAGAAGAAAGTTAAACAGATATTTGTCAATGAAGTAACAAGAGAACCCATTCATGTCTCTAATGTCATACATCAAACGAATGGTTCATTATTAACTATGCTCCCATCAGCTAAAAATCCTGTGACAGCTCCTAAAGCTCTGGGTATTCCTTTTGATTACAGTATTAACAATTGTAAGGTTCCAATAATTCAGGATCTATGATATCCATTAAAGGATCTCTTTCTAGGAAAAAATCCAGTACAAAAAGTTCCATCTCTGATACTAAGGATGTTCAAACAACAGAAAAACGTAAATTGGAGGAAGTTGATGATGAAGAGTTTAATTTTTTTACACTTCGTATAAACGTTTAGTATATTAATTTAATAGCTGGTGATGAATTAAAGGATTTGAAATCAAAACCAGTTGTAGGGCCTAGCAAGTATTCAGTTCGTTTTTATTGATCAATCCTTTAGACCTACAGCCTTTCAAGAGAATCAAGTGAATTCTTTACCAAGTATACCAATAATTATGCAACAAAACAAAAGAATGAGAGAGGATGGTGTTGATAAAATAGGGGTAATGAATATATTCTTTTTATGATAGTTGCAATCGATTGGACATCGCACTAAACATGGACCTATTCAACTTACTACAGTAAATCAGAAGGATCAACTTGGAGATGTTCATGAACGTCATACTGCGCGTATTATTAGCCAAGAAGGATCTACCGAAGATGCATTTGCGGTAAGTTGATATTATTAATAAGATAGAATTTGGAAGATAAATTTTATATTGGGGATAGTTCACGACATAATAATATTATGGCATTAGTTCATCAAGCTAAAGCGCGAAGTAAAGAGATGGCAGAACAAAAAGCAGGTAAAATATTAAATTGGTAGTTAAATATATAATAGAACGTAGGGCAGTTCGTAAGATAGTAAGACAAAAGTATGGATTTTAAATATTTACGATGCTATAAAATATTCATATCTTTTAATATAAATCTTTTAATGATGATATTTAATTGATGACTCTGATGAATTTACATTCATCAGATGAGTCTAAATGAGGCTTAAAAATCTTGATTAAATTTTTTTCAAGATCCGTCGATATTACAATATGGCTACCATTGAAAAGGTACTTTACTAATACTTGTATGAATTCTTACCCAATTCTTACCATTATTAATTGTTGAATTCTAACGTATTATTAGGCTCTTCCAAAAAGAGATTTACTACTTGGTTTGGAACTAAAAGCACAAGCTAGATGGGAATTGGAAAAATTACACGAAGCTAATGCTCCTAATGAAAATGATCTTAAAAATGAAAAGTATATGGTCACTTTCCCTTATCCTTACATGAATGGTCGAATGCATTTAGGTCATACTTTTTCAGTTTCAAAAGCTGAATTCGCTACTAGATATCAACGTTTAAAGGGTAAAACTTGTTTGTTTCCATTCGGTTTCCATTGTACTGGTATGCCAATCAAGGTGAATTGCTAATTGTGTTTTAATACAATTTAGACTGCTGCTGATAAACTAAAAAAAGAAATCGAAATGTTTGGTCCTTTGTTTGAAAATTATAAAGGTGTGTGAAGATTTCTAATGTCATAGAATCTGAAGAAGTTGTAGAAACTACTACCGTTGAAGCCTCTGATCCATCAAAAAAGAAAAAGGTAAACTAATCAATGACTGAATCTTCTAGCATGGAAAAGCAGCTGTTAAAGCAGGTGGTGGAAATTATCAGTTTCAAATCATGAGGAGTATTGGTGTCCCAAATGAAGAAATTCAAGTATTTGCTGACCCTAAGCACTGGATATATTATTTCCCACCAATTACTACAGTATTCTTTATATCAATATTAAAACTTTCAAATAGGCAGACGTCAAGCGACTTGGTTTGCATGTGGACTGGAGACGGTCCTTTATTACAACTGATGCGAACCCATATTATGATTCATTTGTACAATGGCAATTTAACCAATTGCGAATTTTGCAAAAAGTCAAGTTCGGTGAACGATATACTATTTATTCTGCCGTGGATGGTCAAGCATGTATGGATCATGACCGATCTGCAGGTGAGGGTGTAGGAGTACAAGAGTATACTGGTATTAAAATGAAAGTATTGCTCGATGATTTGAATGCCGATGAGGTATCCAGCCGTCCGCTTTTGAAAGATGATGTTCCAGTTGGAAATGTTATATCTAGTGACAAGTTTAAGAAGGTATTGGGCGATCGTCAACTTTACCTTGTTGCTGCTACTCTTCGACCGGAAACTATGTATGGGCAAACTAACTGTTATGTTGGTGTTGATTTGGATTATGGAGTCTTTGAAGTCAACGACAAGGAAGCATGGGTTTGTACTGAACGTGCAGCAAAGAACATGGCATTCCAAGGCATTTTCAACAAAGAAAAGGGTGAAATTGTTAAACTCATCGACTTGAAAGGTTGGGATCTTGTAGGTCTACCTCTTTCTGCACCACTCTGCCAATATAAAAAAGTGTATACTCTTCCTATGGAAGGAGTTTTGGCCAATAAGGGTACTGGTGTCGTTACGTCTGTCCCATCTGATTCTCCAGATGATTACGTTACTCTCATGGATCTTCAAAAGAAAGCTGCTTACTACAAAGTACAAGAAGCTTGGGTAACACCATTTTTGCCACCACTTCCAATCATCAGTACTCCTAACTTGGGAGATACTGCTGCTGTAACCGCTGTCCAGAAACTTAAAATTAATAGTCAAAAAGACAAAAAACAATTAGCTGATGCAAAAGATATGGTTTACAAAGAAGGTTTCTACCATGGTAAAATGATTGTTGGTGAATACTCTGGAAAGTCAGTTCAAGAAGCCAAACCTTTAATTAGAGATATGTTGATCAAACAAGGACTTGCATTTGCCTATGCCGAACCTGAAGGTTTGGTTATCAGTCGTAGTGGAGATGAATGTGTTGTTGCCCTTGCTGCACAATGGTATTTGGACTATGGTGAAGATGCATGGAAGGCAGATGCGATTGACTGTGTGAAGCAAATGAATACTTATGGACCAGAAATTGAAAATGCCATGTTGAAAACTTTGGATTGGCTTAATCAATGGGCATGTGCTCGTAGTTTTGGTCTAGGTACAAAACTTCCTTGGGATAAAGAATGGTTGATTGAATCACTTTCTGATTCCACAATCTACATGGCTTACTACACAGTTGCCCATATTCTTCATGAAGGTACGTTGGATGGATCTAAACCATCCAAATACGGTATTAAACCATCGGATATGACTGATGAAGTTTGGTCTCACATATTTACCAATTCTCCAATTAAGAATTCTAAAATCCCTGCTGACACTCTGAAACTTATGAAAAGAGAATTTGAATATTTCTATCCAATGGATCTACGAACATCTGGAAAAGATTTGATCAATAACCATCTCACTTTTATGATTTATAACCATGTTGCTATATTTGCTAAAAAGTATTGGCCAAGATCAGTCAGAGCAAATGGATTGCTTTTGTTGAATAACGAGAAAATGTCCAAGTCAACTGGTAATTTCTTGACTATGGCAGATGCTATCAAGAAATATGGTGCTGATGCTACACGATTTGCTCTCGCTGATGCTGGAGATGGTCTTGAAGATGCTAACTTTTTGGAAAAAACCGCAGATGACGCTATTTTGAAATTGTTTACTGAACGAGAATTCATCGAAGAAGCCCTTAAGAACGAGAATAATCTAAGGCACGGGGATTTCTCTTGGAATGACAAAGTATTTTTGACTGAAATTGATAAAATCATCAATGAATGTGAAGTTCAGTATGAGAACATGCTGTATCGTGAAGCAATCAAGGTTGGTTATTACGATTTGCAGAACGCCAGAAATGAATACCGTAAAGCAACTACTGGACAAGGATTGACTATTTTGGGAGATTCGGAAGTTTTTGAAATGATGCATATTGATGTCATCAAGCGGTTCGCAGAAGTCCAAGCTCTTTTGCTTGCACCAATCACTCCTCATTGGTCTGAACATGTATGGTCTGAGTTGTTGAAAAATGTAATTTAATATGTACGTATAATTGTAGAAAACTTCCATTCTTCATGCAAAGTGGCCAGAAACTAAACCTACAGACATGGGATTGATTGCTGCAGCTGAATACATCAGAGGATTGGGTAATAAAATTCGATCTGCAGAAGATGCTGCTTCCAAGAAAAAGAGTAAAAAAGGAAAAGCAGTACCTGAAGTTGCTAATGACGGACCAAAAACGATGAATCTCTTTGTAGCTTCTGTCTTCCCAGATTGGCAAGAAAAAGCTATTGAGGTTCTAAAAGCAACTTACGATCCAGCCACAGGAAAGCTTAATGGTGGTGAACGACCATTGTTGAAGGAAGCGGGTCTTGATAAAGATAAACGAGTGATGCCATTCTTGGCCATGGTTAAGGTAAATAATAATGTAAGTATTGACACGGATTTGTAGAAAAACTTTGAAAGTCAAGGACAAGCTGCACTTGATCGAAAATTACTATTTTCAGAAATTGACACCATTCAAGTGAATATGGATGCTCTACGACGTGATTTGGCTGTTTTGAAAATCACCAATATTCAAGTGATTAAAACAGACCAAGTAACAGACGAAGAAGATGCCAAGAAGGCAGAAACTGCAGTCCCTGGTCAACCAACATATCGAACATTTTAATTAAATAAATGCATATGTTATCATGATTATTGTTTGTATTTTAAATTAGAATTTTTCATCCTTTAATTTTTATTAACAAAACAGTAAAGGATTTCAAGTAATTCCTAAGGAATCTACTATCAATTGTTGGTCTTTTCAAGTATTGTGTTTAGTAAAGTTTACGTGATTTTGCTTTACAATCGTCATTTTCTTTTCACTTCATTTTTATAGCTTGTTCTACAATAAAATGACGAATGTTGATACAACACAATTAAAATCTAATCATTTAACATCATCAGGAGCTATGCAAAATAATCCAACACTTGCTTCAAATACGGCAAATCCAAATACAGTTGTTGTTAGTACTAATGCTCCTCAGTCTGGTCGAAGTCAATCTGCTGCTGGTAATAATGTTGTGGGTGTACATTATAAAATTGGTCGTAAAATTGGGGAAGGAAGTTTTGGTATTATTTATGAAGGTAATTGAAATTTCAAAAATGTAATTATCATGTTTAGGTGTTAATTTGTTGAATAATTTACCGGTTGCTATTAAATTCGAACCTAGAAAGTCGGATGCTCCTCAGTTAAGAGATGAATATAGAACGTATAAAATAATGGCGGGTTGTGGTAATTTTATTATTTTCATATCTTTAGTTGGTGTCCCGTCTGTGTACTATTTTGGACAAGAAGGACTTCATAATATTTTATGTATAGACTTGTTAGGTCCAAGTTTGGAAGATATGTTTGATTTGTGTGGAAGGAAATTTTCAGTGAAAACTACTTGTATGGTAGCAAAGCAAATGGTTTTTAAATTTTGTTGTTTGATTTTATGTTTTTAGATTACTAGAGTTCAAGCAATTCATGAAAGAAATCTTATCTATCGTGATATTAAACCTGATAATTTTTTGGTGGGGAGAATTCCTAGAAATTCTGAAGGTAGTAGCCATGCTGTGCCTGGCAAAGGTAACTTTTTTTTACCCTTCTTTATAACTATTTAGATCCAAATTCAATTGTAGCCAATCATTCGTTAACTCATCCACATCCTGCTTCCCAAGTTTATATTGTAGACTTTGGAATGGCTAAACAATATCGAGATCCAAAAACTAAAATTCACATTCCTTATCGTGAAAAAAAATCTTTGTCTGGAACGGCGCGTTACATGAGTATAAATACCCACCTTGGACGGGGTATTCATATCTTACCATTCACGTTTTAGAACAATCACGTAGAGATGACTTAGAGTCTTTGGGTCATGTATTCTTGTACTTTTTAAGGGGAAGTCTGCCTTGGCAAGGATTAAAAGCAGCCACAAACAAACAAAAATATGAAAAAATTGGAGAGAAAAAACAAGCTACTGCAGTTAAAGATTTATGTGAAACCTTTCCTGGTAATAGTTTTTTTGTTATTGATATTGAAGAGGAGTTTGCTGTCTATCTTAGTTACGTTCGCGGATTAAAATTCGAAGAACAGCCAGACTATGATTATCTCCGATCCTTAATGAATAAAGGTATGATTTATATGTTCATTTATTTGCAGTACTGCAAAAAATGAATGAAATAGATGATGGAGTCTTTGATTGGATGACAGTATTAGACCAAAAGAGAAAGCAAAAAGAATTGTTACGTGATGCCGATAGATTAGCAAAAGAACAAGAAAAGAGATTGTCGGCAGTGTCTCCTCAAGTTGAGTCTCCTTCACAACCAAACGACAAAGAAAAAGATCGACGAGCTTCCAATGCCAATGCAGTGTTGTCTCCAACAGGAACGGCCCCCAAAAGAGAATCATCTCATATTTTACCACCTCCTGTTGAAGAAACAGTTCAGCCATCATCCCCTCCAGTGGCTGTTGTCCCTGTTCCAGCTGTACAACCTGTATCTGCTCCACCAATAACATCTCCACCTAAACCTTCGGTGGTACCACCTAGGAAATGGTATCATGTATTTCCATGTTGCAGAGCACCAAGAGATTGAATCTGGCACTGCTTTGAAACTGTCAATTAATACAAAATACTTTAATAAGCAATGTTTTACAATATAAACTTCGATAGAAAAACAATTTATAGTATTTCTAGTATGAGTGTAAATGACGTGTAGTTTTATTATTTCAGAATATATTTTTTAATATTATTCAATACCAATACGGATTACATACGAAAGTATGAACCCAGTCATATAAGCTTCGTAACCAGTTGCACCTAATGATTAATATCTTTGGATATGCTATTCATCATTACAGAAAGTTCTGGAAGATACACGCCACAGATCAAATAAAATTGAAAAAATAATTTTTTTTTCAAGATTAACTTATAACAATGGTATTGAAAATGTTTGTACTAATCTGGTAGGGAAAAGCTATTGGTATTGATTTAGGAACTACCTACTCCTGTGTGGGTGTATGGCAAAACGATCGTGTTGAAATCATTGCAAACGATCAAGGTAACAGAACTACCCCTTCTTTCGTCGCTTTCTCTGATACCGAACGTTTAATTGGTGATGCTGCTAAGAATCAAGTCGCTATGAACCCTGCAAACACCGTCTTTGACGCTAAACGTTTAATCGGTCGTAAATTCAACGACCCAGAAGTCCAATCTGATATGAAGCACTTTTCTTTCAAGGTTGTCGATGTCGGTTCCAAACCACAAATCGAAGTTGAATACAAGGGAGAAACCAAGAAATTCACTCCTGAAGAAATCTCATCCATGATTCTTTTGAAGATGAAGGAAACTGCTGAAGCTTATCTCGGTGGAGAAGTGAAACAAGCTGTTGTCACTGTCCCAGCTTACTTCAACGATTCCCAACGTCAAGCTACCAAGGATGCTGGTGTTATTGCTGGACTTGATGTTCTCCGTATCATTTCTGAACCTACTGCCGCAGCTATTGCTTACGGTCTTGACAAGAAGTCAGGAGGTGAAAAGAACATTCTTATCTTTGATTTGGGTGGTGGTACTTTTGATGTTTCCATCATGACCATTGAAGATGGTATTTTTGAAGTCAAGGCTACTTCCGGAGATACCCATTTGGGAGGAGAAGATTTTGATAACAGACTTGTTGCTCACTTCTGTGAAGAATTCAAACGTAAACACAAGAAGGATCTTTCCAAGAACGCTCGATCCCTCCGTCGTCTCCGAACTGCTTGTGAACGTGCTAAACGTACTCTTTCTTCCGCAGCTTCTACTTCTATTGAAATTGATTCCTTATTTGAAGGTGTTGATTTCTACACCAGCATTACCCGTGCTCGTTTCGAAGAACTCTGTGCTGATCTTTTCCGAGGAACTCTTGACCCAGTTGAAAAGTGTCTCCGTGATTCTAAATTGGACAAGAATGCTATCAGTGAAATTGTTCTTGTTGGAGGATCCACTCGTATTCCAAAGATCCAAAAGTTGGTCACTGACTACTTCAATGGAAAGGAATTGAACAAATCCATCAACCCTGATGAAGCTGTTGCTTACGGAGCTGCTGTTCAAGCTGCTATCTTGACTGGTGATACTTCTGAAGCTACCCAAGATTTGTTACTTCTTGATGTTGCTCCACTTTCCCTTGGTATTGAAACTGCTGGAGGAGTCATGACCCCACTTATCAAACGTAACACCACTGTACCAACCAAGAAATCCGAAACTTTCTCCACCTATGCTGATAACCAACCTGGTGTATTGATCCAAGTCTATGAAGGTAAATTAAAGATAATGAATGGAACTAACTTTATTAGGTGAACGTGCCCGTACTAAGGATAACAACATGCTTGGTAAATTCGAATTGACTGGTATTCCACCAGCACCACGAGGTGTTCCACAAATTGAAGTTACCTTTGATGTTGATGCCAACGGTATTTTGAACGTCAATGCTTTGGACAAGACCACTGGACGTGCTAACAAGATTACCATTACCAACGACAAGGGCCGTCTTACCAAGGAAGAAATCGAACGTATGGTTGCCGATGCCGAAAAGTTCAAGGCTGAAGATGAAGCAGCTGCTCAACGTATCCAAGCCAAGAATGGACTTGAATCCTATGCTTACAACCTCCGTAACACTCTTCAAGATGAAAAGGTTGGAAGCAAGATCAAGGCTGATGACAAGAACAAACTTGAAAATGCTATTGATACCGCTATCTCCTGGTTAGACCAAAACCAAGAAGCAGCCAAGGAAGAATACGAACACCACCAAAAGGAACTTGAAAAGCTCGCCAACCCAATTATGCAAAAATTATATGGTGCTGGTGGAGCTCCACGAGGTGCTGGAGCTGCTCCAGGTGGTTTCCCACCAGAAGGTCCAGGTGCTGATGGCCCAACCGTTGAAGAAGTCGATTAACAAAACGATCGTGTTGAAATCATTGCAAACGATCAAGGTAACAGAACTACCCCTTCTTTCGTCGCTTTCTCTGATACCGAACGTTTAATTGGTGATGCTGCTAAGAATCAAGTCGCTATGAACCCTGCAAACACCGTCTTTGACGCTAAACGTTTAATCGGTCGTAAATTCAACGACCCAGAAGTCCAATCTGACATGAAGCACTTTTCTTTCAAGGTTGTCGATGTCGGTTCCAAACCACAAATCGAAGTTGAATACAAGGGAGAAACCAAGAAATTCACTCCTGAAGAAATCTCATCCATGATTCTTTTGAAGATGAAGGAAACTGCTGAAGCTTATCTCGGTGGAGAAGTGAAACAAGCTGTTGTCACTGTTCCAGCTTACTTCAACGATTCCCAACGTCAAGCTACCAAGGATGCTGGTGTTATTGCTGGACTTGATGTTCTCCGTATCATTTCTGAACCTACTGCCGCAGCTATTGCTTACGGTCTTGACAAGAAGTCAGGAGGTGAAAAGAACATTCTTATCTTTGATTTGGGTGGTGGTACTTTTGATGTTTCCATCATGACCATTGAAGATGGTATTTTTGAAGTCAAGGCTACTTCCGGAGATACCCATTTGGGAGGAGAAGATTTTGATAACAGACTTGTTGCTCACTTCTGTGAAGAATTCAAACGTAAACACAAGAAGGATCTTTCCAAGAACGCTCGATCCCTCCGTCGTCTCCGAACTGCTTGTGAACGTGCTAAACGTACTCTTTCTTCCGCAGCTTCTACTTCTATTGAAATTGATTCCTTATTTGAAGGTGTTGATTTCTACACCAGCATTACCCGTGCTCGTTTCGAAGAACTCTGTGCTGATCTTTTCCGAGGAACTCTTGACCCAGTTGAAAAGTGTCTCCGTGATTCTAAATTGGACAAGAATGCTATCAGTGAAATTGTTCTTGTTGGAGGATCCACTCGTATTCCAAAGATCCAAAAGTTGGTCACTGACTACTTCAATGGAAAGGAATTGAACAAATCCATCAACCCTGATGAAGCTGTTGCTTACGGAGCTGCTGTTCAAGCTGCTATCTTGACTGGTGATACTTCTGAAGCTACCCAAGATTTGTTACTTCTTGATGTTGCTCCACTTTCCCTTGGTATTGAAACTGCTGGAGGAGTCATGACCCCACTTATCAAGCGTAACACCACTGTACCAACCAAGAAATCCGAAACTTTCTCCACCTATGCTGATAACCAACCTGGTGTATTGATCCAAGTCTATGAAGGTAAATTAAAGATAATGAATGGAACTAACTTTATTAGGTGAACGTGCCCGTACTAAGGATAACAACATGCTTGGTAAATTCGAATTGACTGGTATTCCACCAGCACCACGAGGTGTTCCACAAATTGAAGTTACCTTTGATGTTGATGCCAACGGTATTTTGAACGTCAATGCTTTGGACAAGACCACTGGACGTGCTAACAAGATTACCATCACCAACGACAAGGGCCGTCTTACCAAGGAAGAAATCGAACGTATGGTTGCCGATGCTGAAAAGTTCAAGGCTGAAGATGAAGCAGCTGCTCAACGTATCCAAGCCAAGAATGGACTTGAATCCTATGCTTACAACCTCCGTAACACTCTTCAAGATGAAAAGGTTGGAAGCAAGATCAAGGCTGATGACAAGAACAAACTTGAAAATGCTATTGATACCGCTATCTCCTGGTTAGACCAAAACCAAGAAGCAGCCAAGGAAGAATACGAACACCACCAAAAGGAACTTGAAAAGCTCGCCAACCCAATTATGCAAAAATTATATGGTGCTGGTGGAGCTCCACGAGGTGCTGGAGCTGCTCCAGGTGGTTTCCCACCAGAAGGTCCAGGTGCTGATGGCCCAACCGTTGAAGAAGTCGATTAATTTTGATCCTCATACATTGTTACATTTTTTAGCATTTTTGAATAAATTGACGAAAATCGAATCTTTTTTGTGTTACTTATAAATTTTAGAGTACGAGTACTGTATTCATTATATTATTGTTGGAAAATGTAATTGACATGCCAGTGAAGAGTGTATGCAGTCAACTGTGATCACGTAGTATAATTTAGATTACCTTACTCTAAATTTCTGAGTGATTCACTCCTGCATTTGACAAGAGCAGTTCTATATATTCAGCATGTCCAGAAAGAATTGGACTCTATTAACATCAGATGGGTCCACTCTGGAGTCTTCCAATAAACTCTTGTGTAGTTTACGTCTGCCAATTCAATTGCTCGGTTTTCTTCTACCATGTACAATCCACCAATCTCGGCACAATCAACAATTCCTTAAGCGTGATTGTTTCTAGATATATTTTTACTGCTCAATAGTAGTTTTAGAACATCACCTCACAACGATTCACAAAGTATTTAAACAGTTCAACTAATAATTTCTTTTCAATAGTAAATGATATTTACTGCTTGATTGAAACTATTTGTCCGAGAGTATAATTTGAAAGAGTGACAGTAATCCTACATCCACTACTTTATCAAAAACAACCTGTTTTCCATATAATGGCAATGAATTGATGTAAAGTCGAATGTATTGATTGCTCTACGATTATATCTTATTATTTGCCATGATTTAATAATTTGAATGCTGGCCAAGCTAGATACATCGGGATTACTAGAAAGGTGTATTGATGGTTTTGAATTTCATTCTCATACGTATCCCAAGTTAAACTGACTGAGATGGGTAGATAAAAGACTGCACTGCTAAGTCTTAGGTTTGTGTCAGCTTCTAAAGGGATGAAGCTACTTATCCGCTCTATAGCTTCAATAGGTAATAGCTCTATAGTATGCATATCTAGACTTTAAATATAGAGACCACAATTTTCGCGTTTTACTTGAAGTTAATACACTAATTCACCTCCTAAAGTACTTTAAGGTATATGGTGAATCAGCTTGAACTGGCAGATTTACTTTTCATGGAATTTAAAGGAATGAAAGTATATTAAGCATATTTTCTTGGAAGATATTGGATTCTTTCGATTCTGATTGCGTTAAATAATCGCTCACGTTTTCAGCAGATATCAGTCCAATCTTTGCTAGATGCTCTGGGAGAGCAACAGAATTTTCAGACAGTTCGAACTTTGGTGTAATCGACTTCCAAGTTCACTACTGCCAACAGTGTACGAGCTTGGCATCCTCAGCTAGGTATTTTATACCATCAGGTATTCTCTAACCAACTAGTTGTGGTTTTTACTAGACATCATCAGATGGAGCTTCATTCAAACAAAAGCAGCAGCCAAGTGCTTCCAACTCGCTGAGAATTAATCAAATTCTTGCATATACCTTTACAATTCGTCCATACACACACTAGTTGGCGGCATACGCTGACCAGGAGCTAATCACACATCCTCAGATGGAGCTTCAAACTGATTAGGAGCACGGCCAACTAGTTAAAGCTACAAAAGTCAATCAATGAAGATACATACCATCGGTTATTCACTAACCCTCTAGTTGGTGGCATACGCTGACCAGGAACTGACCATCCTCCGCTTGACATCCTCAGATGCAGCTTCAACTGATTAGGAGCACTTCCAACTGAGCTGAGAATGAATCAAATGATTGCATACCTTTACATAGATCTAGGCTATGGTGATGGAAGATGACAAAAGTTATAGGAACGAAGATCTTCCAATTTACCGAAAATGAGGTGAAGCCTTGTGATATGAAAATACCTTACCTGAAATCTGAATAATTTAACTGATTTCTTATCATAGGAGATGAGTACAAAGTTTCACTAGATGGTCAGATGTGGGGCATTGACAAAACGGGATTTAGGTATCTTGCATGAAGTTCGTATTGTATCAGCAATAGTATTAAAATCGCCTATAGTGAAGTCAAGTTTGTTTGATATTATTTTGATCAACCTATTCTCCAATTACCTTGCAAAAAAATACTCTTAACTGTCAGTGCACAAATACCTTGCAAAGAAGCTATCGGTTATGATAGTGGTTATACAAATGGTACAACCCTTAATGTCCAAGATTTCTTTCTAAATTGGAGTAAAACCGGAAATGGTATATTAAATTAGTAAGTATTTGAAAAGAAACGAAATGAGACCATAATTTATTAAATTTTAGTATCGGCTAATGAACCAGTGAGAAGATTGATCTCGATAGCTTGAAGGGTGTTTAGTTCCTCCTTTAGTCTTATTACATTTAATTGAGCTGCTAATTGCTCAGCTTGGTTTCGGATCACTTTTTGGCTCAATAATAGTCGCTCTTTGAGCAGAGCGTTTTGTTGATCTAATGTTATTCTTTAATCAATTTACCAGCACTGGAACAAGGTTTGGGAGCTTTGGCCAATTGAACCACAGGTATCCGTGTCTTTTTAGAAACGGTCTCTAACCAATTAGCAAAGGTAATTACTGGCAGTGGTCTCTGTCAAGGTTTTTTCCGAGGATGTTTCCTGTTTCGGTGAACCTAATCTGGTTCGAGCCCTTCGTGAACCATTTTTAGGTACTGTGACACTATTTCGTAGTTTCATCCACCAGCTGTTCGTCAGCACTATTTACAAGATGATTTTATAAACGACCTTATCAATATCGTATGAGCCTGTGAACACAGAAGGGTACAAGAAATGGACATGTGAGTGGACGACATTGACAAAACGGGAATCAACAATTGATCAATACAAAATAGAATAAACAACCTGAAAATATATTGTTGTAAATCGGTTTCAAATCTACATCCCTTAGGAATTGCATTTGCCTTTCGCGTCAAACTAGATCAAGTTAACTAGTGATTCCCCACTAGAAGATTCAGGTGCTAATGACCCCAACCATAGAAGAAGTTGATTAATCCTCATACTATATATTGTTACATTTTTTTTTAGCTCTTTTGAATAAATTGACGAAAATCGAATAGTTTTGTAGTTAATAATTTAAGGATGTATTTTAGAGCAGTTGCTTGACTTCGATAGAGATCGCGAATGTATGATGTAAATCCTGGATTTTACGTCACTCTGTATGAACACGTCACTGACAACTAATTTTCTTAGCATTACACATTAGAATATGAATATTGTGTCGAATGGGAATTCAGTGCAACAGACAATTGATGTGTTCAGTGACCATGTTAAAAAGGAGGCAATGAAGGCAGAAAAGGGTAATCCAGTGTTACCAACAGAGAAGGAAGAAGCGTCTCATAAACCTCCTTTAGCAGATATCAAATCTATGCCTTTAAAAGAAAAGTACAAGATGCAAATACAAAAGAGACATAGAGTCATCAATCGATCAGCAATGGGAGATTATCTTCCAGACACAAGTGAAGTACAACACCTGTCAAGTTTAGGTAAAGTTATTAGCTTAATGTTTATCAGCTAATCCTACTCCTGGACCCCTCAGTTACGAAATAAAACCACAAACTTCAGGATACCAATATTCCATCTTGGGTAAAAACCATTCTAAAATCGACCAACCTGAAAGTATCGGTCCAGGTCCAAGCAAATACGATATACGTAACACCACCTTAGTATTTGACAAAACTCCCAATTGGTCATTTGGTCAAAAGACTTTTTCTGATGTCAAACCAAGTGTTTTTACCATGAATCTTAAAAAAGAGAATTTCCCATCACCATTACATTATAATAATCAAGATAAAGGGTTTGGTAAAGATGCTTTGTCATGTTCAATGTCTGGTAGACATTCCACAACAGGTATACAACGAGGTTTTTTTCCAACTAATCGCTTAGAATATGTAACACCTGGCCCTGATAGATATTTGCCACCATCAGAATTCGGGAAGGCGCCTAAATATTCATTTGGTTTGAGACCTTTAGCGATTGGTATATTCGATTAGATTTGATACAACATAGAGGATGTGAATCCTGGACCTTTGGATTATAATGTCCCCTCTGTTTTGCCTGATGCCCCTAGAGGGCCTGCTTTCACTATGAAGAAGCAATATGAATCACCGTATGATAAACCAAGTATAACGGCGGAAGATTAATGTATTAGACTGTTATCCTGGACCTGATGTGTACTATCCTAAACTTGGTAGTTCTGAGAAAGCCGCTTCCCTCAAGGGAATGCATAAACAGACTAAATGTATTGTGATTATAACTAACAATAGTGATGTTGACTCCTGGACCTGCTAATTACATAATCCCTCCGACTGTTGCAACTGGGCCCCAGATTTCTCTACGGGCACGTAACATTCCCTATCAAGGTGTGACTTTCTTACTTATGGTAGATGATGAATATATTGGGCCAAATCCAGGTCCAGCAGACTACAAACCAAATCGAGCATTAACTGTAGATGCTGCACCACAGTTCTCATTGGGATCCAGACTAAAAGAAAGATTAAGCAAGTCTATTTAGATTAATAGATAGGAGACAATCATTTTGTACCGGGTCCATGTGCATATGAACCTAAAGATCGGCAAATAAAAAATAACCAACATGCGAAAGTGAGTTTGAAAGGAAGATACAAAGTGAAATTAGAATCAAGTCCAGGTCCAGCGGATTATAATTCTCATTTACCGGCATCCACACCAACGGCAGCACAGCTAGCACGTAATGCTATCCATCTTTCCACTGCTGGTATGTTTACAGTTGATTTTTTAAAATGTCAAAGAGAGACTGAAGAATGTTATTGAAGATAGTCCAGGTCCGGCTGATTATCAAGTTTGTAATCCATCTGCCACAAAAACTAAAGGGCCATGCTATACACTCCGTAAGAGACTAGATAAAAACAAAGGTTGACTTTTTAATTTAACCATTAGTTGAACAATCTCCTGGCCCAAGTGCGTACGACGCCAGTCCAAAAGATCGGGGTTCGAGAGTATCAATCAAAAGCAGAGCATCACCATTTGTACTGGTATTTCCTTCTACTCGTATAGATACACTGCGAGTTAGAGCATGAAGATCTGTACAGTTTTGTACATAATAGACGTTTCAGAAATAAACTATGACCATCATGTATTATGATTATTATGCATTTTATTATGTTTTGTTAAAATCTAATGGTGAAATAATGTCTAGAAGCAGCACTGACAATCAAATGGACAGAGTTCAGTATCTACAAGAATCAGAAGAGATCTACTTACCCCCACCCTGCCCTAAGTTCAATTCGTCTTCATTATAAATGAAATATCCATCGTCAGTCAATTCTAAATATCAATTACTAGATGAATTTCATACTTCTTGGTTGAACACCTCTAGAATCTGCAAATGTTCCATCATCATTAGGATCCTCAACAATATTGGTTGCTTTTTTTCCAACAGAGGACAAATCTATTGTCTCAACCTCCTTTTCATTCAAAACAGTTTCCTTTAATTTTTCGGTCACTTTCTTATCCTTCTTTTTCTTTTTCTTTTTCTTTGAAACTTTGGTAGTTGATGTTGAATCCGACTTTTTGAATATTTCGGTATCTTTGTTCACTATCGACTGTTTAGTTTCTGATTTAGGCTTTGAAAATATGTCATCAATTTCTCCCATTTTGTGTCTCAATTTTTCAAGAATTTTCCTTACTAATTTTCTTGGATTTTGAAGTGAAGTTGAGCTTGAACTACCAATTACATCATTCACTTCCCAATAGAAAACTATTTATGAAAATCCAATTCGATAATCCTGATAAAATTTTGATTATGATTAAACGTATGTAATTTAAGAAACCAAGTATATTATAAGATGGCTGGATATAAAGTACATTCCTCTCTTCAATTGTTACAATGACGCATAAAAGCATGAAATGAGTGCCTGAGGCATGATCCAAAAATTCTAGCCACGGTCTTGCTTTGGGGTGGAAGTGAGCCTTTTAGTTGACAATTTAGTTGTAGGATATGAATACAATTATAAATTTACCTGTTGAATTATTGGAGTTGATTGCCAGTCACTTACCGATAATAGATTATCACGGATTCATATTTTTGATACCAAAACTTACCAAACCAATGATTCCATTATTAACTTGGGAAGCTTATTTAGAATCACACAAACAGATAAAAAACAATACTATCAAATTGATTTGTAAACCACTATGGGATTGTGTTCGAAGTGACAGATTGGAGGTATTATATAACCATCAACAATATAGATTATTGGAAACATATTTGGATAAAAATAGGAATTCAGTACCATTATCCATTCAACAAGAGTTGTTTTTTCGTGCAGCTATTGATGGTGAACATCAACTATTAAATGTAATACTTCAAAATCCAAATATTGATCCTTCGTCTCGAGATAATTTGAACAAACGCTTGAATTCTACAGTTCGTTATTCAAAGGCAACAACTAAATATCTCAACTTGTATGACAGACCAAGTGAAGATGAGAATGATGCGATCTGCTATGCCGCATTGAATGGTCACCATACATGTTTGAAACTACTGCTGCAAGATAAAAGGTTAAGAAGATCTAATTTAAACGACCCTCTCAGTTGGGCTTGCTATTATGGGTATGTAGATTGCTTAAATTTGTTGCTCTCAGATTCAAGAGTGGACCCAACAGCTTCTGAAAACGAAGCATTTCTTTGCTCCGCAGAAAGAGGTCATGTTGAATGTTTAAAAATTTTACTGGATGATCCAAGAGTTGATCCATCATACGATCATAACTATGCAATTAGAATTGCGTCCAAGAATGGACAAGCGGATATATTACAAATATTACTAAAGGATTCACGAGTGGACCCATCAGATAATGGGAACTATGCAATTCAAATAGTATCACAAGAGGGTCATGAAGATTGTATGAAAATCTTACTTCAGGATCCTAGAGTCGATCCTTCCGCATCATATAACTACCCTCTTCGGCTCGCCATAAAGTATGGGCATATGGGGTGTATAAATGTATTGCTGAGCGATTCAAGAACCAAGATGTATGGAGTTGATTATGGGACCTTACACCATGCCGTTCAACGCTTTCATCAGGATTTTCAACAAAGTACATGATGTGATTCATAAATTTTATTGTTGGCTATTATAAAATTCAGTACTGAATAACTTAAGATATTTAATGAGCACACGTAAGGAAGAATGTTACCATCATTCCAACCCAAAGATAAACTTCTATAATCTTTGTATCGTTATTAAACACACTTTTTGGGGACATAGATGGTTGTTTTCCAAGAATGGAAAGAAGATTAACTTTTTTAACTTTGTGTCATAAATGAAACTCTCAGTTTTGAAAATTAGGATCTAAATAGCATACTTTGGACTTATAAAGTACTTGTTTGTTTAGTTCCATGCACAGCCAAGTTCATCTTGTAGGGTGACATGACAAACTCACCAACAGCCTCAAAAAGTGGCACAAAGAAAAGGTTAAAATTTAAGAAAGATCAAGACTATCAACTGCTCATTAAATGCACGATCTTCTGGCTTGGCGTAATTTTCTTAATCATACTAATAGTAGTGAAGGATCCTTTGCAAAGTATTCGACATCAGGTTTATGATGCTGCTATTGCTGCTGATAATTTGATCGATAACTTAATTCGTTACTGTAATTGTACATTTGATACAAGAATAAGTCTTTTTATACCACCAATACCTCCAATACCTGTTAGACAAATTTGCTATAGTGACCACCCTGACAAGTAAGTTATTAGCTAAATTAACTATAGATCTATCCCTGAGCAAGCCCTATCTAACGTTGATATCTCAAATGAAGACGACAAATTGAAACTAGTCAATAGTGATATTGACATTGAATGTCGTTGTTGTTACTTGGAAAATCCTATATCGAAAGTGATACGGTTGTTTTCTGATCTTAGATGGCTTCTTGCACCAAAGGGCACTTGTTTTGTCTTACTTGCTGTAAGAGAGCAATTGAAACTTTAATTGTACATCGTAATGATTCCTTAATTAAAGATTAGAAAAAATCCACATGAAATGCATGGATACCACCGATTGTAATGGGCATTTTGATATAAAAACCATTCAAGCATGTCTACCGGAGAAAGGATACGAGAGATATCAAACTCTAGTGGAAGAAATTGAACTGAAACAGGTATAACAATTCACCAATTTTCTTCTATGAATTCAATCTTTTATCCATCATGATTTGCTAACTCATTTAAGGCAAATCTGGAAGGATTAGAAAGATGTCCGTTCTGTCCATACGCAGTCATCATTGAAAATGGTGAAAACGACCCTTTGTTTTGTTGTGAAAGACAAGGTTGCTTAAAGATCAGTTGTAAGCTTTGCAAAAAGGCTGATCATACTCCATTACCATGTCCTGGTAAATTCTTTTGTATTCTTACATTGCCCAGAATTACTTGAACATTCAGTTGCGGAAGCCATGAGTAATGCATTGATGCGAGAGTGTCCAAAGTGTAGTATTCGGTACTATAAAACGAAAGGATGTAACAAGATGACATGTGTTTGTGGTCAAAGTGAGTTATTTGTGAATACTAAATTTTAGAGATGTGCTATGTGTGTAGAAAAGCAATAACTGATTATTCACACTTTAATGACAATACTTGTCCATTGAATGATGATACTGCTGCTAGGAATCGTCAAGATGTTTCGGAAGCCAAGACTACACAGTTAAGTATGTTAGAGAATCAAGCGAGCGTCAAACAAGAGATTCCCAAGCCAGTACCAGATATGTTGAAGAAAAAGAGTCAGTTCTTTAAGCGATGTATGCAGAAGATCTTTAAGAATACACTGAAGAAGTAAGATGTAAGACTGAAATACGTGTTAATCTCGACAGTTTGATCTGGACAGAAAATTCTATTTTGTATAATCTGTACTTTCAAATAGAAGAAAACTTCACCATGAATCAGTATAAAATAATAGTAAACTTGAATTCCTGGTCCAATATAAAAATTATCTCTTTTTGAGTTTAAAGGAAGCTAAGAAGTAAATACCCGTAATATGCATCCACTTGCTTAATATAGATCTACTCGCATTTATCTTTTTAAATCAAAAAATTCAGGTTGTATTTCGTTGACTTTTGTCTGGACAACTTTTTCATTCACACATAAACATTTGATGGGTTTACTGACGATACTTAAAAAGCTGAAGGCAAAGGAGAAACAGATTCGAATTCTGATACTGTAAACCCAAAGTAATTTATTGTAATTAGTGGTTTGGATAATGCTGGAAAAACGACGATATTGAAACGAATCAATGGTGAAGGTAGTCAAGAATAATGATTGATGTTTATAGACATTACAAAGATTGCTCCTACTTTGGGATTCAATATTAAAACGTTGGAACATAAAGGTTACAAATTGAACTTTTGGGATGTTGGAGGTCAAAAATCAATTCGATCATATTGGAGAAATTACTTTGAACAAACAGGTATATTATTGTTGAAATAATTGGTTTAGATGGACTAATTTGGGTTGTTGATTCAGCAGACAGAGATGATCGTTTGGAAACTTGCAAAGCAGAATTACACTCTTTGTTACAAGAAGAGGTATTTTTTTTTGTTTCTCGGCTTATATGTAGAGGTTAGCAGGAGCAACGTTATTGATATTTGCAAACAAGCAAGATCTACCTGGTTCTAGATCTTTTGGAGAATTGGCAAAGGTTTTCAGAATTGACTAATATCGATAGATCCTGGAACTCGATAATATAGTTAGTCATCACTGGCATATCGCAGGATGCAGTGCAGTTACTGGAGAGAATCTCCTTGCAGGTTTAGATTGGGTTGTGGATGACATTGGTTCACGTTTGTTTTCCTTTGAATAAATTCTTTATTCAATTCCTATGAATAATAAACTGATTAGTTTTTTTGTTTTTTTACTGACAATTTGATGGTGACAAAAAAGGTGTTCAATCAACGGATATTTTCAGGAATTCAACCAACCGGAGTACCACATTTGGGTATTTTGACCAGTCATTGTTGATAATATCAGGTAACTATCTGGGAGCCATCGCAAATTGGGTGCGATTACAGGATTCCCATCAAGATTGCCTATTTTCTATCGTTGATTTGCATGCAATTACTGTCCCTCAACAGCCTTCAATATTAAAAAAAAATATAAACGAAATGGCAATGTCATTGATTGCTTGTGGAATAAATCAAGACAAATCTATACTCTTTAGACAATCAAAAGTCCATCAACATTCTGAATTGGTAAAACAGCGCGAGTTAATAGATCTTAGGCTTGGATATTATTTTGTAGAACTCCTGTAAGTTGGTTAACCAGAATGCATCAATGGAAGGTAAATATATCATATACTCATGTGCATACAGACCAAAGGGAAAATACAGGACTCATCAGACGAATCAGGATTGACTGGACCTTTAGGATTATTGTCCTATCCTACATTAATGGCAGCTGATGTCTTACTCTATAGAGGAACACATGTACCGGTTGGTGAAGATCAATTACAACATATAAATCTCATGACTGGTATTTTAAAAATGCTGATTGAATAGACATTGCCAAAAGTTTCAACTCATCTTACAAGAAGGAAGTATTTCCAATACCACAAGGAATGTTTAGTATGATGATTTAAACTTAAAAAGTAGCGTCAGAAAAAGCAAAACGAATCATGAGTCTACGGGATCCTACTTCAAAAATGAGCAAGTCGGATGAATCAGATGCTTCTAGAATTAACCTAACCGATTCTCCGTCCAAAATACTTGGCAAAATCAAAAAAGCAACAACAGACTCTACTATAGGGATCACGTATGATGCTAGTCGACCAGGAGTGTTTAATCTACTTAATATTTTGATGTCTATAGAAGATATGAATGAAATTAAATGGGGCAATTTGTCTCAGGTGGAGTTGCAAGATGCAGTAAGCGATCAATTTGGTCGAATGGGCAATGCAGAATTCAAGCAGATTGTTGCTGATAGAATAGTTGAACATTTAAATCCAATAAGGGACAGATTTAATGAATTAAGTCAAGATCAGCAACAGATAGAAGACATTTTAAAACTTGGTGAAGCAAAAGCATCATCTTTAGCCAGTAGGACTATGCGTGATGTGTACAAGTCTGTTGGATTACCATAATATATTGAAATTAACTTACAACTTTGTAATTCATTGATTCAACTATGTAATTTAATAATGTAAAGAGTCCGTTGGTGTATTTCTATTCTTTTGAAAAGAATTGCAGATGGATGACTGTGAACGTCGAGGAAACATCAAGAAAATACCAATTGGACAATATAAAAACGGATTCATTCATACAAACAATTTGATTTTATCAGCTGAAGAAGGATTCTATATGATGGAAAGGGGTATATTGTTGAGGAAATAACATGGTATTCAGGTTCATTGATTATTTACTACGATGGATATCCTTTATCCATACAACAAGCTCAGGAATTATTAAACCTTGATTTATCAAAATATCAAGTATTTGTTCATCTCAAAAACCTTGGTTATCAAGTGTTCAATACCATAAAATCGGAACAAAACAAAGGGAATCAGTTACAAAGTCCTAGAAGATTTATAAATGAAATTTACTGCTTTATAAAATATTACAGTAGTCTATTATTTAAAAATTTGTTTAGATGGATAAAGTACAGACTGAATCGACCATTAACAAATGTACAGGACTACAGTTCATTACGTAAAATTTCCATCAGGTAGTCTAATTTGTTAGGAAAGTTATTGACGGATTTGCAGATTGTTAAAAGAAAGGAGCAGATACAAGAGTGTACAATTGGAGATTTTGATGGTATCAATAGGAATTAACATGTAGTATACAATCCTTGTTCAAGTTTCAAAAGATCCAATAGAGGAAAACCAGATTATCGAGTACTGGTTCAAAGGTAATTCATAATGGCATTTGACAATAGACCAAATGATCTATTACCCAATCCAAGTATATTACAGTCATGCGCTGGAGAGATTCCGGTGAAACTGGCTGTAGTCGAAAGGATGAATGTTAGTTTCATTGAATTTTTGGCATGTAACGATACAACGACTCCTTAGGACTTTTATCAATATGTGGGATACTTGATTGCCTATTAACTTATCAGCAAATCATATTCAACATTCTTCTATTTAATGTAGATCCAATTAGACTAAATAAAAGGTTTATTTACGCTCAATGTATACATTATTAAAATGACAAGCTATCACGGTGTAATCTTTAGTCAACCATCGAATCATCGTTTACAAAATCAATCAACAATTTCTGACATTCTCTATACTGGGTCCTTTTCGCGATTGTTTGGGCATCATTATGATTGAGAAATGGTTTTGTTTTTGGGTGTGATAATATAATTTTTAAGACTTCCAGTTGGTTGGTTCTCACTGTAGCGTTCGCTAATAATTTAACATGCTCTGTGGTTAGACTTTCAATGTTAGTTAATAATAATTGAACACAATCAGAATGACCAGACTCACAAGCTGTTCTGATTGCATGGTAATTTAATTGAATAGCAAATCTTGAATCTGCAAGAAGAAGTCGTAGACATTGAATGTGACCATTTCTAGCCGCTTTCGTTACAGCCATGCTATTTCCGGGTGCAGTTACGCGATCGTCTTTTAACAATAACTCCAGGCATTGATGATGACCCTCGAGAGCTGCATATTCCAAACATGTATTATTATACAACGATGGATCTATTCTTCCATCTTCCAACAGCAATTTGAAGCAATCAAAGTGATCATCTCCCATAGCCCAATCTAAAGCATCAAATATATTTGAGAGTCGTAATCTGGAATCATTCAACAACCTTTTGACACAATGATAATGTCCATTTGCAGCTGCAAAACAGATTGCGTCGTTTTCATCATTCACACGGGTCCCAGGTGAAAGTCGCATCATTAATTGAATAGCATCACTATAAACAACGCCTGAGTTGGACCGTTTTTCAAAGTCACTCTGTGCTGAAATATCAATATTTGGATTTTCTAATAATAGATTTAATAGATCAAGTTTTCCATCAATACAACACCTATAAAATAATTCTTGTTGAATATTTAGAGGTATACAATCATGTCCTTTCTTAAATATGAATCTTGAGATACTCTCCAAACATCCTGCATTATACATAATCTCTAGTCGATCAGGTTGAATAAACGTCCAATGTGGTTTACAAGTATCATTTGGGTAATTTTCAATAGAGTCCAAGAACATTTCCCAAGACAAGTTTGGAACCCTTTGTAGATTAAATGTTTTGGAAGACTTTTGAACATTCAAATATTCTCGGGTGTTTAAATGCAAGCAGATGAATTCTATCAATTCTTGTGGTAAATCATATATTTGAACCATGGAGTTAAAATTGAAGAGAAATTTCTGACCCAAATAAGTGACAAGGTTGGGTCAACATCACTAATATCACTCAATGCTCATAGAAATGATGTGCTCAATCGTGTCATTCAATTCTGGAAGTGTGTGTCAAGTAACAGATTTAATTCATGCGTCAACATTGCCCTAATAATCACAAAAGGAGAATCCCTTTAAGATAATTACAATGTCTGGTACCAAACAGCGGCCTAGGCTGGATAATACCAACAGCACCTACTTTTCTTCCTATAAAAACACGGAATTCAATAGTTTAACATTAGTAATGAACTGTTTTACCAATTTACCAAATGATCTACTACAAATCATCATCAGCCATCTGAATATCAAAGAATATTACACGTTGACTCTCTGTGATCATACTCTCAACATTCCAAATAAACCGAATCTAACTTGGGAAATGTTTTCCAATTCAATTTCAATGTACTCCCCCTCAATACAGATAGTGGATCGAATGCATCTCATACGCGATTGTATTGAACCAAATCGATTAATATCATTATGTCAGTATAAACAGTACAAGACAATCCAACCATATATTTATCGATTCATTCATCAAATCCCACACTCTATTCTAACTCAGTTATTTATTTACTCTGCGCTAGATGGTCAATATGAACTATTTCAGTTTTTGTTACAAAATTCAAATTCAAATGTTTACCTATCTGAAGATTTAAGTGATCGATGGAATGAAAAACAGTTTCTATCAGAAGCGACTATCCGATACTTGGAAATGTTGAAATCATTGGGAAAACAAATGATAGATAATGCAATTATTAACTACATCCTAATCAATGGCTATTTGGACTGTTTGCAATTACTGTTAGATTCGAAATTTGTATTAGATATACAAGATATGATTTGTTGTGCAGCAGGAAATAATCAACCCAAGTGTTTAAAACTACTATTGGAGCATGAAAGAACTTTCAATATGACATTTGATGAACAAGCAATAAGTCAATGTGCGTTTTTCGGATTTTCAGAATGTTTGGAAATAATGTTGGAGGATGATAGGTTGAGTTCACAATTGGATCTTGAAGATTTATTCAAATTAGTCGCTTCAAAAGGGTATGTAAAATGCCTAAAGTTATTTCTATCCAATGATAAAGTTGATCCTACTAGTGATGATAACTTTGCACTAATATGTGCCATTTATACAGGTAGAATTGATTGTATACAGTTACTTCTCGAAGATTCAAGAATTGATCCAAGTGCTAATCATAACCTTCCACTTCGAATCGCAGCCATTTATGGGGTAACGGAAGCATTGAAGTTGTTACTAGCCGATTCTCGTGTAGATCCGATGGATTTTGATCCAGAGGATCCAAATGACTTTAGTTTGGGCCAAGCTGCTGCTTTTGGACATTTAGAATGTGTCCAAGTGCTTTTGCAAGATGATAGAGTGGATGTCACTGCAGCCATAACTAAAGTTTTGAAATTGGCTATGGATCACGATCAAGCTGAGTGTATTGAATACCTTCAAAATAACATGATGTCCCAGCATCTGAACGAATCAAGAAATACAGCATTGCCCATATTCTAAATATTACAAATTGTAAAAATTAATACATCAATAAATATCTTAAATATAAAAACTATATTAATTATAACATTATCGTCCTGATGCCATTGAATTCGGACATCAAGAAAGGAAAATCAGGTCCAGGACAAGCAATAAACATCAGAGTCTGAGGAACTCGAAGGTAATCAGATATGTTTTGAACATTTCTAGGAGTGAAATTTCCTTTAACCAACATTAAGTCGATCTGAATCTTTGGATAAGCTCGATCCAAGATATGATGATTTTGAATTAGATCTGGTGGTATATTGTTTTGATCATTATAAAAATGGATGAGCTTGATACAACCGGTGACTTCATTTTCTCGAACGTATAGAATAGCCTTGTTTAGTAGATGTATTTCATCAGTAGATGCAAAAAATACCACTGGCTGCGATTTCAAATTTTTGATGGTCGAAATAATCTTTTGAGACACTTTGTAATGCATTGCTTCCAGATTGTTATAGCGAAATGAAAATTGATCCAAACCCCAATAAATAAGTCGAAGTAAGAAAATTCGTTTCATGATTGTAAATATTATAATGACTACCACAACGTAATAGCTAAGAAAATAAATTGCAATTGCAGGTGTAATAATAAGATTGCCGATTAGCCCGACCAATAATCCAACCAACCCTAAAAGACACATACCAAGTGATGCTTTAACTGTTCGTGGAAGCCGTCCTCGGTGATACTTTAAGAATATATTGCAAATGGCCCACATACACATCACAGATAAGAAGCACACTGCAAACATTCCAGATAATGAGATGATATCACCTTTGACTATCATGAATAATGAAACACAAAAAATCAAAAATCCAACAGTGATTACACTTTCTGTTTTGGTGATTGGATTCTTTATCAACACAAATGCTGGTAAAACTCTATCTCTAGCCATTTTTTCAATTAACCCCGCTACTCCAATAAATCCGGATAAAATCCCAGCACATAATACTAGAACTGCATCAACACTTACCAAGTACCCCAACCATGTATTAGTTCCGGAAAGAGCAAAGTCGCCCATGAGGGAGAGTACATTTGCAGAACTAGACTTGATTACATCCATTGGCATAATAGCTAATGCCAGGAGTGTTAATGGTGCGTTTAACAGTGTAGACAACCACCACATATTCCTCATGACTAGTGTAAAAACTCCTGGTTGTAAATCTTCTACATAATTTTCTGCACTTTCAAATCCAGTCACCCCTAATAGTCCTAAACAAACTCCACGAAATATTTGAGTTGGAATTTGATAATCCGAAGTAGTCATCATCTGAAAGTCCCAGTTTTTTGATAATTGAATATTTCCAATAGATATCCATTTAACCACTGAACATATCATCAATATCACCATTGTGACTGAATGAAGTACAAAAATGCCAAGAGCAACTTTTGATGATTCTCTAATTCCGAAGAAGTGAATGATTGAAAACAAAAACAGCAATAAAATCGTCACATGGTATTGAGAAAGGGAAAGAGGTAATGAACCAACTGCAGCTGATAAATAGTTTGATGCAGTGGAAGCACTTACAACAGCAATAGCCATCTATTTATGTCAAAACAAGAGCAGATCTTACATAATCCAGAATAGAAAGTGTTGCAGCACAAGCAGCAGCAATTTTTGATGTGGTATTCAAAAGCATAGTATATGTACCTCCATTAGAAGGCATTGCTTCAGCAGCTTCAGCAATAATATATCTAAAAGGATAAACGATGATTGATGTGATCAACAGTGATAAAGGGGCAAATATTCCCGCTTCTGCAACACAAACACTGATTGTGTAAAAGACTGATCCGACCACATTATTTGCTGCAATTGCAGTTCCAAGGTATTGATTCATCAGGAGTTTTGGGAAATCAGATTGTCTATTGAAATCCTGTGAGTTGGTATTGATTGGTAATGGACTTTCTACAGATCCAAGATTCAATGTAGAATTACTTTTTATCCCGACTGGATCAAATAGGTCCATTTCTAAAGACTGAGAACATCCTTCAGATAGATTAACAGATGTTGACTCTCTAGATATTGAAGTGGATAGATGGAATATATTTCCCCATCCCTACAAACGAATTAGAAATACTACTGCTATTAATTACTGCAAATTCCCATTGATTTCCTAATCGCGGAAATCTGGATGGAGCGTCTGATGTTTTCAGAAGGATCGATAATTCAGTCATCAGTACTGATGTCAGTCGTAGTTTTCAACTTTTTTTCTCATCCATAAACAAACAGATTACTTACAGATTATATTCATTTTTATTGGATTACGAGAGAGTTTGTTACTAGTTACTGTCTGTACGATACGGTTAATCAGTTGATTTGCTACTGGTCGCGTTTATTACTTGGTTGGCGTAATCGCAAACTCTTGGATCAGAAGTCAGAAGATTGATCACTTTTTCATGTCCTTTTGATAGAGCAATTCGTACTATATAGTAGTCGTGGACGGTCGGATCAACTCTTGGATCTTCTAATAAGAGTTTCAGACATTGATCTAGCCCTAAATTGGCAGTTATACATAAACAATAATTGTTTCCAGAGCGAGGATCGACTCTGGTGTCTTGTAGCAAATGGCGAAGTACATTTAAATTTCCATTTTCACATGATTTACGAATGCAGATGTTGTCTTGGCATGATGGATCCGTTCTCTCATCAGCCAGTAGAGTCAATGCAATTTCTTCATAATTATTTTCAATGGCAATCTTTAACGCAAGATGATTATCATATGCAGGATCAATCCTTGCATCTTGAATAAGTAGTCTAACACACGCCAAATGTCCCGCGTGCGCCGCACATATCAAAGAGTTTGATAGCATATCTGTATCAAGAGATGGATGTTCCAAAATCAATTGAATAATGTCAGTATACCCATATGATGCTGCATAGCAGATCGCGTCGTTTTTAGAATGTAACACCCGAATGTGATTGTAAAATAATAATCTGGAATACAATCTACTTGTGTCTGGTTCTGATACTTGAAAATTTGTAGCAGATTGGATTAGTAAGTGGGCTAAGCTGCTATTACCAAAGAAACAAAACTTGAGGAACAGATCATTTGCAATATGAACATCACGAATAGAATACTTTTGTAAGAATTTTTCAATCAATAGAAATTGTTCATGGTTGTATAATATTGTCAGATAGTCTTCTTTTACTGATTGTAATTTCAAAGTACATACTTTCGAAACATTTTGCACAAGTGAGGGTGAAATGGAATCAGTATATGCTTGCCATGTTAAACAAGGCAAAGTCGGTAAAACCATTGATTTTGATGCCAATCGTAGATGGTGGTAATCCGAGATACTGAGATGAGAACCAATAATCTCTAGTATTTCTCTTGGTAAATTTAACATGTAATAAGGAAAAAAAATCCAACACTTTATTGGATTCATTCCAAGTCATGATAATGTATAGTTCAATCATAGCAATAGTACTCTTAATTTAGATCCGACTGATTTCAAAAGCAACACGGTTCTTTGATACCCCTCTGCAGTACATAATGGCTAAATATCCCTGATTTCATTGCCATCCAATCATCAGTTGTCACCCAAAGAAATTTTCCGACTCCACTTGAACAAGAACGAACCTTCCAGAAGAAAGCCACTTTCCGTATATATGATGGAGAAAAAAAATTGTAATCTTAATAATTACAATGGGAAAAGCTATTGGTATTGATTTAGGAACTACCTACTCCTGTGTGGGTGTATGG
>JADGIX010000089.1:0-47448 GCA_027595885.1 Globomyces sp. JEL0801
CAGGAGGTGCTCAGCCGTTCCAATCGTTAGATTTACAGAACTATCAAGCTAATGTTGGTGGTGCACCTTTCATCCAACTGAGAAATACTTATGGAAATACTGTAGAGACAGGTGGTAACATTGGCTGCTTTGGTGTCAATGGAATATCTCCTACTCGTCTCAAAGAAATTCTTAAGATTACCCCAGGTGTTGGAGTTTTCTTCTATACTGCGGAAAACTGTGTCCGTGCTACTCGAATCAATGATGGTCAACCACCACAGACATTTGCAGGTCCAGTAGCTTCCCAAGTTTCTGACACTGATGTTCGCTCTCTTCGTCTTGTGAAGGCTTAGTTATCTTTTTTATCTGTTGATGTTTGCTTATTGAATAAATTCTATTGAATTTTACAAATTGAACTGTTTATTATTTTGAAGTTCGAAGCTGTTCGCGAAGCTTGTCACCCACATTACCATCCACCTTTTTGATTTTAAAGGTATTTGTGAGCGGTACATCTGTTTTTGTATAATTTGTAGGATTAAATTGAATCATATCAGATGACCAAAAGCTTTTTGAGACTTGAGTAGCAAATTGACCCAGTTCATTTAGAATAGAATCATGATAAACGGTAGATGAACCGCCAGCCTCCACACCATGAACATCCTTCAACAATAATTTATCATCCATCCCAATTTCAAAATTTATAATCCAATTAATACAACTCTCCAATAAAATCAAATTAAAAGAATCTATTCCTTGTAAAGTAGGAGAAAAACAAAGTTTTTGAGTAAATTTCAAACTTGAAACTAAAAGATTAGGATTTGTATGAATTAAAATATAAATCATCATTGTCAATAATTCATCCGTATTACTTTCCAATTCATTAATTTTTAAATAATCTATAAAAAGAATAAAGTTGTCAATTATAATAAAAATTACCAATGATTTCAATAATAAAGAGTTGTAATTGTTTAAGTTTACTTGTAGGTGTTTTTGAATCTTCAAATTGAATTAATCTTAAACTAGATTGTATCAATAATTTCTTTAATTCTAAATGATTTGATTGATTCAATTTACAAGCTTCAATATCAAGTAATTTTAATAGAGTCAATTTTCTTGATAATTGTAAATCTAATTGATTTTCATACTTGAAAAATCTTGCTTGAATTCTAATGGTTAAATGATTGATATTACCGATCATAGAGAATTGTTGTTAGATAGGATTCTAAACCTTTCAACAATTGATTGATATATTCTTCTCCTTGCTCATTGATTTGTGGGGTTTGGTTTAATTGTGTTTGGAAATGTTGGAGAATGGTTGTAAAAGTATTTGATAATGAATCTAATTTAGAAGCATTTGAAATAGGTATCGTTAGGTTTGATATTTGTAAAACGTATGATTGTAATAAACTACATAAAGGTATTGATTTAGGTTGTTTTAATAATTCAATAAGTTTGATGAATTCTGGATCAGTACAGTTTGGGATTGGGATTTCCATTGGTGTCCAATTAATGTTGTTTAGTAGCGGTAATATATTCTTTACACCTTCAATTGGTATCTGTAATGTTTCCATTACATTTGGAATCACTTTTGGTAAACTCGTTGGTATAATTGAATAAAATCCTGTTTGATTATCCGATTTAAATTTATAATCTTGATTGATTTGTATTCGATCTATTCCTATTTCATCTTGAATTTTATAAATTTGGATTTGTTGATTTTGTACGAGTTTGAATTTCTCTAAATCTGTTTCGATTTTGATCGTGTTCATTGATTCAATATCAATCTTTTCATAGAATTCTTTGAAATTTAAGGATTTAATATTCCAATCCCATTTGGAATTAAACAGGTCTTTTTCAATCATCAACAATAATTTACTAAAAAAGTCAATAATATTACTGATACTTTTTGATGATCATTCGTTTACCATTAAATGATAGTAATTGATTTGGATTTTTTGGATTTATTTGACATGAATGTGATTTTAAAAGTTCTTTTGTGATGGATGAATTGAGATTGGTTGGTAATAAAATAACAGTATTTGGAATATTGATCAATTCGTTCCATATGTCTTGATATTCTATTTCTCTTATTGCTAATAGAAATACGTGTATTGATTTTTCTTCCATTGCAATACACGAAAAAAAGGCAAGAATTGTTATGGAATGACTAAATTCATTTTTATTGTACAGTAGTAAAAAATTCAATAGATTTGGTTTGAAATCTGAAGTTAAACAATATCAAAATGATAGTTTTCAACTGCCAAAGCCAGATTATAATTTGATTTTGCCAGTTGCATTTCAGCATCATCTAATGAAGTACCACGAAATAATAATTGGAAATTCAGGCATAATTCATATGTTTCTACAATAAAAATTAATGATATTCGATCTCTACCTTGATCACCTTCTAATATAAATTCACGAAATGTTGATTTAGATGGTATCACTACAAACTTTCGTTTATCCGTGATATCTTCTGTTATTTGACTGAATCGATTCGCCCTTTCAATTAAATGGACCTGTTTATTAGTATTTGTCAATTATTTAATTACCATGGAATTGTATTGTTTTGCAATGGATTGTATGGTATCACCCAATTTAAGCAAATGTATGTGTGCAGGATAATAATATCCATCTTCACTTCCTTCCTCAGATTCAGCAGTTTCACCAATTTCACCATGCAACTCTTCAAATGACGATGACAGCTCTTCTCTTATTGGATTATAGTTTTGTTTTTTAGTTTCGATTGTATCAAATTCTTCTAAGGAAGCGTTATTTATACACACCAATTACCATCCTCAATTAATGTTGTTTCACTGACTCCCATCTGTCTCAAACGTTCTTGTAATGTTGCCATAGAAATAATTAACGACAAGATAAGGTAGTTTATAACATGCATTTATAATCCTCATTGTTTGTTTATGACAATAACATGATTCATTGTTTTGCTACAGTTTACAAACAAGCTAATTGTTCTTATTATAGATGTAGGCTTACATCGATCTTCTGATAATCATTTCTGTTGTTATTTAGATTTAATTGTAACTCACATTTGTTTAATAAACATCAATACTTTTCTGATGGTCATATTTATTTGTTATTCACGTTAAGAGTTCTTCAAATTTGATTACTTTAGTGTCTATTAAAATAAATCAGTTGACTTTAACAAATAATAGTTTGTCAAAAATCAAGCTTTTTCGCGATTATACTACAAATGAGTCTTCCATTTGACTCATCAAACAAATTATTCTATGGGTTAACGTATTATACGGTACTGAATTTAAGCGTTATACCATTCTACCTTATCACTGCCATTGTTTGGTTCGGTTACTCATTTGGTCATGGTCAATTGACACGAACGATAACTTTATATGGAGCTTTATCTACATTACTCTTAACTGTACTATTTCAACAATTCACGTCAGCTATTTCAAATGTTTTAAATGATATATATTCGGGTATTGATTTGCTTTATTCACAAAAGTTTATGCTGTTAATATGGTTGCCCTGTTTATTGCTAACATGGCATTTTTATGGAGTGTATCTCTCTTTTATATGATTCTGCTTATGATTGCGGTAAATAATGATAGCTTATTTACTTTTAGAAAGGTTGGTGTATTACTCACTTGGATATATCTAATTCTGCAAAACAACATGTAATTCTAATTGGAGCAGCCATGATGCTAATTGAATTATTACTTTCCACTGCTTTTCAGATTCAATCGGTATTTTTATTCTATTGACACGTAGTTATTTTTGGTGTTGGGTTATGTGATGGTAAAGATAATACACATTTGAAGTTTTTATAGGTGTATCAAATTTTTCGGTTAGATGTCAGAGCGGAGCTATCTTATATTCATAGACAAGTCAATCGATTAACAGTAAATGGTGCAATATTAATTGTTAGTTACGAGGTGAAATTGGAGCACCATTATTGATACCTTGGAAAAAGAAACTACATCTACTTCGAAACTTTACAATCCTAGTTTCGATTTACTTGACTCTACAAATTATCATCACAATTATGCGAGTTGAAGTGGATCCATTTATAGTCACCATCATACAGAAATCAATTCATTTCTTAACATTGGTTACATTATTATATTTATTCCGAATTCGAGAACCTCACAAAATATACTTGTCTATAAATCAAAATGGAAGACTGATCTTGTCGAACGTACAAAGTGCTGTAAATTCTACCGTTCAAGATATTGTAATTATTATTATATTCATGATAGAATGAATCTCAGAGTTACACTCATAATTTTATAGTGGTAAGGCCTTGGGAAGATGGTCATGCTCAAATAGATTTAGCTGTTCCTTACTTTACTCAAAATGAGAATAAATTATGATTTTTAGTAGCGTATTGGTATATAATCATTTGCTAATACGTTTTCAATCATTTTAATAGATGACTGAAACATCGTGCATCTAGGAGTAATTTCATATATAATACCTGGATTCTTGCACGATAGAAAAGTGCTTAAATGGTTCTTATTGTGGCTACAGATTGAAAAGAACATTGCCAAAGTGGAAAGTTGTTTGATTTTATATCTTGATATGTTCAAATTATTCATTAATCCGATTGACCATATTTTTCGTCCTACAAACTGCTAATGGAGATTATGCCAATAAGCGCGCAAACATTACATTGAACGAAAAAAAAGTGCCTAACAGTTATTAAGGAGGTATGTTTATATAAAGAACTCCAAAATGTCCTTCGTCATCCATATTTTATTGTCCATTGCTTGCTTGTCTACAATGCCATTTTAATTCTTTGACAACATGACGATTTATTTAGATTTACTGAAGATAGTTTTAAGTGATACAAAGAGTTTGATCACTTTCTGCAAAGTGAAGGTTCTGACTAGTAGACATAGGTTCTTTATCCTTTACACCTTTCTCTCTAACCGCTAACCCCTGGTAGATGAACGATCTCGTTATTTTAGAAGTCGCTGTAGATAAATATATATATATATCGTTACCTTTATAACCTGGAAATTGACCACAAGAGTATACAGTCAATGGATTGGTGAATTTGGTTGTTACTTGACCACTATTGTTCAATAACATTGATCTATTTACGTGATAGTATTGATTACTATACAGCGAATTACATAAGTGCCAGTTAATCTGATGGAAAGGTTGGGTAGGACAAAGAAAGGCTTTAGTTTTCTATCCTCTGGATCCAGTAACATTTTAGCATTTCCGACTGTATCTCCAATAATATTATGTCGAACGTGACGACCTGCTCGAAAGTCATTTCGACTTTCTTTGCAATCTTCAGATACTAATGATATATGAAGTACATACGATTCTAAGGGAATATTTGAATTCGTAAAGCAACTAGATTATAAATAAGAATGTTTTTTACCCATCAAAATAAGAACCAGGTTTTAATTCAACAATAAGTGGAGGGTCACTATCAATGAATCATTATGAAAATAACTTACAGAACTCGTCGATTGACTACATCTTTTACTCCACACATTCTCCCAATAGCTGGTTGCTGTCGGATATCAAAATCAAATTCAATTTCAGCCATTTTATTCAAAATACAATTAAGAAAACGCGCTTGTTTTTCATCCAATTATTGACGTGATTGTTACGTTATATGAGATACCTTACTATGATCAATGCTAATAACAGCCATATGAATTTGATATTAATACCAGAATATTTATATGTTAGAAACGCCGTTTTAAAATTTAGGCAAGTGAACTAATACAAACAAACAGATAGTTTAGCAAGAGAGATGAAAAGCAACCAATCTCACATTATGATATTCCATCCCAAATAGACGTTAATTAATCTATTGTGATGTAAACTATCTCCAGTCAAAATTATAGTAAGATGAGTTTGTATCACAAGAACTAAGAAAATCTTTTCGTTTCAAAATACATTTGATGGAATTGAGGATTTTTGACAGTCGATGTTGCCAAAGTATTCTTCTGAGATAATTCAGTGCTCTCTTACAGTTATGATAGTCAAACCACTAGTTTGATTATGATCAACAATGTTACTAATTATGGGATCCTATAATCATAAAACAGTTTCCGACATTTTACTGAATAGTAAATAGAAACCAATAGTCTAATTATAATCTTTGGTTGTTTTATTTATATCTAACACTGCACAACGAAGATAAAAGTTTAAAAGAATTGTTAATCAAGCAGGAAGAGTTTGATTACTATCAGTTGTTGGATAGTTCTGAATGTGTTTCTCATTTTCTAATAGCAGAGGAAGCTTTGCTTTCACCCCCTTTTCTCTCACAGACAACCCCTGGTAGATGAACGATCTCGTTAGTTTGGAAGTAGCTAGTAGTCATCAACAACTTTTCGTTTACCCAAATAACCTGGAAATTGACCACAAGAATACACATTCAAAGGTCTAGTGAATTTTGTTGACACTTGACCCCTAAAATACATTAATATCGATTTTTAGGATATTTACGATACGACATTGATGACTGTGCAGCAAATTGTATACGTTCCAGTTAATCTAATGGATATATTTGGTAGAACGAAAAATGGTTTGTGTTTTCTATCCTCTGGGTCAAGTAATATTCTAGCATTTCCAACTGTATCTCCAATAATATTATGACGAATATGACGACCTGTTCGAAAGTCATTTCGACTCTCTTTGCAATCTTCAGATGTAAGTGAGACGTTAAGCACGTATGAGTCTAATGGTAGCATCCGGTTACTAAAAGGTCTATAATAATCAATAAAAATTTTAAATACCCTTCAGTATAATTTGATGGTTTTAATTCAATAATTAGAGGTGGATCGCTATATTTGCTATTATTCGAAAGCTTAACTTACAGAACTCGTCGATTTACTACATCTTTCACTCCACACATTCTCCCAATATCTGGTTGCTGTCTTATATCAAAATCAAACACTTGTTCAGTCATAAATAATTCAAATCTAAACAAGAAAACGCGAAAAAATGGAAAGATGAGTAACCATTTTAAAACAATATCGTTACGTAAGATACTGATAGAACGAGAATCATCGATGTTATAACATGATCCCATCAGTATCTAAATGAAGGCTTTTTTTCCATTGATGATAATTAATTAGGATACCGTCCTTCAATGTATGGATTATACTGCACTCAGAGATGGGCTAGCGATAGCACTATCTAATATCTGCCCAATTTCCAATTTTCAACCTTGTCTTTGGATTTCCAACTTTTTCTCGTCCGAATCACTTGATTACACTTTCACAGTTCTACTATGTGGGGTATTACCCAATCAATAATTGGATAGGTTCTTTATATTGCTTTATTGGTCCAAAGCTATTTGAATATAGTATTTGATCGTCATGTTTATTGTAGAACTTACAAAATCACAATATTCGATTGGAAGAAATGCATCAAATGGTACCATTTAGAAAATTGAATTGAAATCATAGATATTGTTATACCAGATGAATCAAGTTTTATATCAAACTTTCATTTCACATTGTCAGAGGTGTTGTAATATCATATTAAACAACAGCATGATGGATTAGCTAGATTAAAGAGCACAGGAAAGTAATATTCCCAATTATCAACACATTATATAAATCTAACTATATTGCCTTTTCACAACTGTATTTTTATTAATACTTTTAGGTGTGGAACGTACGTTAATGGCAAAAAGGAAACGGATTTGCCATTAAGTACAATAGCAGAAATTTATATACCTTACAAATATTGTAATTTATTCATTTTGAAACACAGGATTAGACTTTGTATTTGTTTGGCAAGATACACCACTACCACTTGTCAAAGAACAGTATTACATCTTCAGACATACTATATTAGGCAATGGTTCTTTCGCAACAGGTAATCGACTTTATTTTTTAAGTGGTGGTAGTTTATCTAGCCATTGATATCAACACAAACACACATCTTGCTTGCAAAATTATCAATACACAACGATTCAAGTTGTCCACCAAAAAACATTCCACCACATCCACTTTCTCTCATGTAGAAGATGAGGTACATTTTCTTCAAGTTTATTACAACAATTCCTCATCTCTTCTTGTCTCATATAACATCATTAACTGTCAGATTAAAATTCTACGAAAGATAAATCATCCAAATATAGTAGATATCAAGTCGGTTAGTGTTGAGCATGATACCCATCAAGTCCTGTTGTTTTTAACCTTCATATCCGGTGGGGAACTGTTTGATCGGATCGCAAAGGAAGGTGGGATTGATGAAACAGAATCATTGTAGTTTCTTTCTATGACTGATCCATTAGATTTTTCTTTTTTCAATTACTGCTGGCAGTTCAAGTAATTAAAGAAATCGCCGTATTAATTGCTAGTATCTACACCAAAATAATATCTGTCACCGTGACATAAAGGCGGAAAATGTTCTTTTAGAAAGCACCAAAAAGTTTTCCAGGTAGTGTGATTTTAGATTAAACCTTTCAAATGATATCAAGTTCATATCTAACTATTTTAGAATATTTTTAACCGATTTCGGAATGTCAAAATTCAACGTTGATTTAATGCAAACCAAATGTGGTACTTTTACTTACGTAACAATTCAATAATTAATTGAAAGATTGCACCAGAAATTCTGGATAATCCAAATGGATATTCGAAAGCAGTAGATTGCTGGGCTTTAGGAGTATTACTTTACACTAGTGTTGAAAATATCTTACCTTTAGTGTAATTCATTATACAATCACTGAAATTTTGGAAGGTTGCAAGGAGAATTACCATTCGGTTCGGATTCACAACCTCAAGAGTTGGTCAATCGGATTCGATCAGCAAATTTACGATTTGATACCGAAATTTTTCTCAATGTCAGCTCTGAAGGTATCAGACTAAAGTCTAATTATATATATAGCCAAAGATTTAATTTCAAAATTTTTAGAGGTGACAGTATACAAACTAATGTACTAGGTTGATCCACAAGTGAGAATTACTGTCGATGAAGCATTAGAACATCCTTGGATTGCACAGAATCGATCACCCTTGTCAAAGTTATATACCAAGGTTTGAATTCCATTATTTGATCGTGCTGTTAGATGATGAGCAAGAGTTTAATTCTTTGATATACTTGGTATATGGAAATGTTCAATATATTTGTCTATCTAGCATTTTATACAATATTTTGATGTTGTCTCTATCATTTTACCAGATTTTCACAATACAATGAATATTAAAAATAGAAAATGAAGATGATAGACCTACTTGATAAATACAAGCTTTTGAGATTTGAAGCAGTTTTTAAAGACCGCGTCTTTGATATTAATTTTATTCTGTATACCTATGAAATAAACCATGAACAGATTGTATCAGATCCAACAAACGATTTGAATAATCCAATCAATAAAAAATGAACATGTGCCGTTTTTCAATTGTATGGTAAATTAATTTTTTGTGGCATCTCTTGTCCATTTTCAATCTTTCAGAGTGTCATACGATATGCTGTTTTCAACTTGTTGTCAATCGAGAGACGATATTGTTACAGGACAAACAAAAACACGGAATAGATGGTAAGTATTTATGATTGACCAACAGAAAGGGGAAATTGGAATAATTTAATTAATCTGTATCATGGGGATTATGTATCTCGTGATATGTATGAAGATGATCAAGATGGGATTGATATTGAGATAGAAGGTGAGAAGGAACAAATTATCAATCAATTGTTGGAAGGTAGAAAATCAATGATAGATTCAATTTCTTCACATTTCAAAACGATACGACCCATCAACTATCTATGTCTACGTAATTATGGTTCTTTTGGTCAATTAAAGGTAATTGAGAATTGAGGGTAACGAAAAATGTAGTCCAGTGGCACTCATTGGTTAAGGGAAGGAAGGGTAGAATGTACAAATATTGACTTCGATTTTGAAATGTTGGATTTATCAACATTAGATGATCAATCATCCATGACACGAACTTCAATTAATTCTTCACTCTATCAAAGAATTGCACCTGAATCATCACAAGTAGAAAATCAAATAGGATCAATTGATACTATGATTCAACCGATACTCAAAGATATTGGAATTGAAACTAAATCAAATCGGTTTGTGACGTTTAATGAAAAAATTCAATTGTTTCCACATCTCAAAATTACTGATTTTATTGTACCAAATGCTCCAAGAGCAACTCGACTTATTACATCAAGAGGATATGAGCTTTGATTCACAATCAATAGTCTATTAAAATAGATAGGTTACATATAAAAATGTATTGGACAATAACTTTCTATTTTGAACGCGATTTAGCGTGGATTGGGACTTTCTGATTCCGTCTATACTAAAATCATAATTGTTTTGGATATACAGTGATATGCAATATTTAAGCTGCGTAAAAGAAAGTAAAAGAAAGACTACGTAGTTAATTTCACAAACACTCCAAATGATCAAAATAAATCGAATAAGTACTCAAACCAAATCTGGATAAGCCACCAATTGTACTCTTCTATGTGGTAACTATTGACAACTCATCAACTGCATCTCAAAGAGTTCATAATAGCGATTTATGACTCATAATAGAAATCGATTCAACAACCACGTTTAAAAAATTAATGAATTGATGATAAATTATTATTATTACATCAAGTTATTTGGTTCTTGTGAGTACCGCTTCTGTTATTTGAATTAATGCGGATTTAGCATGTGATGATGGTACAGACTCCAATGCGTCCACAGCACTTTGACAGTATGCAGCTGCCAATTGTCTCGTTAAATGTATCCCTTTACTTTTTAATACTAATTCCTTTGCCTAAGAGTGTTAAAAAGGGGGTTGATACCATGTCAACGTCAGATGGCTGATCGAACTTTCGCTCTATGAGTGGGAAGAGTTCTGGGTACTCTTCTGCTGCATATAGAACTGGGGCTGTCGCAAGGCCCAAGGATAAATCTGCATTCACTGGTTTTCCAAATTGGTCATTTGTCACCACAAAATCCAACATATCATCCACCAGCTAAAACAGTTAGCAATGGTATCGAAAGGAAAGTGATTATATCATTCAGATGCTAGAATACTTTAAAAAATACATACTTGAAATGCAAGGCCTAAATTTCGGCCGTATGAATAAGCAGCATCTTGGATTTCGACTGAACTTCCACCCAAGACAGCTGCAGCGCGACAACTTTTTGCCATTAAACTGGCCGTTTTCATGTAAGTTTTTTCCATATAGTATTCGAATCGATCACTATGTTCTACTTTGGATGAATCCCCATCATATCCTGTTGGTAGCAACTGTTTTTGATATTGAGTCCCTTGAACTTTTGAATTGCTAAGATAAAATAAAAGAAGATTAAATACCGAAGTTGCATGAACTCTCCTTCTACTAAATTGGATATAACAGTAGCAAGTAGTTCGACCACTTGAATATTTCTCAATCTGGCTAAGGCAACTGAGGCACGAGCCAGTAAGAAATCACCTATAATTGAGTTAATCATCAAAATATAGATATGGTTATCAAGATTGAATTGACGCGTGAAAGAGCGGAGAAATTATTTTGAATCTTACCAGCAAGAATCGCCATTTTATTTCCAAACTCCGCATTAGCCGAGTTTGCATTTCTCCTTAGTAGTGACAAATCGATCACATCATCGTGTAATAGAGATGCCGTGTGAATCATTTCGGTTATTTCGGCCAATCTTCTTTGAGCAGGTAAAATTGAATTTGAATAGGCATCTTCATTTGATTTAAATATGACATCGCTTCCAGTTTTTGATAAAGGTGAATCTATTTCTGTTGAAGTTAAACCATGAACGTGTGTATTTGTAGCTTGAGACATTAACAAAACAATCAATGGTCTAACATGCTTTCCTTGTTTTGAAAAATAATAATTAGAGACAGTTTCTAATACTGGATGACCACTTCCTAATAATCTATACAGAGAATTAATTTGAATGATAATACTTTCTAATATTATCTGTTAATAATTCCAAATCTTTTCCTAATAATTGTTTTGGATTTATAACGGAACCTTTTCCTAAATGAACTAGTCTTTCACCATTTTGAATAGCTAATTGCCAATCTGATTTTTTGAATAAACTGAAAGAAGATAGAGTTCTTGAGTAAGGGCGAAGTAGCATATAATTCCGAAATAGCATTAATCCCAAATCAAACAAAATGAAATTGAAATTTAAAAAAAAATTAAATTTTGGTATCAAAAAAACTACAGACACAATTCGATAGTGAAAAAAACGAAAAAAAAAACCAAGGTTGAATCTTTATCAAAAAATGTCTTACGATGAGAATCCTTTTGCTAATGATACTGTTTGGAATGATCAATCATCTAAAAAAAATAACTGGGAATTACCAGTTGATCAACATTGGGGAATTCATGATAATCAACAACCTACTAATTGGAATAATAATCAATCAAATGTATTGGATCCTATATCAAATGTAATGGATCCTATCGTAAATATCGAATTTTCAAACAAAAATAATGTTATTATTGAAAATGAAATCACCCCTGGACTAATTCCAACTACAAATACTGAAATCATTGTCGAAAAAACTCCTACATCTGCAAAGGAAATTCCATTGCATCGTCTCTCAATTACTGCAACTACTATGTCTCCTTTATCCCCTTCAAAATCACTTCCTCAAATGTTTGATCCATTACTCAACCCTGATGATCAAATAACTACGTTACATCGACTTGCTGAAGTCACACCAGACCATACACAATCCTATCATTCGATCGGTGAAATTGATGAGGAAAATACACCATTAGCTTATCTTTCGGCTGCTTTATCCGCTCGTAGTTCCGCAGTTCAGTCTCCTCTTAAACCATTTGTGCAAAAACCAAGTTCATTAGCATATAGTGACCCTAGCATTGTCAATACACCCAAAGTAATAGTGTTTTGTCTAATGTATGATAGCTTACTTCTCTTTTACATTACTTTGATATACAAGTCTCTGATCCACTGAAGGTTGGTGATAAAATTAGTGGCTATGTTGAATATCGCATCAAGACAAAGGTATGATGTTCTGGAAAAGTGAATATCATAGACTTCAAATCCGGATTATGCTCGGTCTGAATTTTATGTGATGCGACGTTTTTCCGATTTCTTATGGTATAATTATTTGGATGTTTTATCATAGGCTTTACAATCAATTGTTAAATAAATATCCAGGAGTCATTGTTCCTCCAATTCCCGAAAAAATGGCCATGGGTATAGATATCAATTTTGACCATCTAGGGCGGTTTCAAGAAGATTTTATTGAAAGTCGTCGATACCAATTGGAACGGTTTATGATAAGAGTCACAAAACATCATATATTGCAATTAGATGATAATCTTCAATTCTTTTTAGAAGCTGAGCAATTTACCCAAGAGGTATTGATTGTGTATATTAAACTTCTAAGCGTAAATTACGAACAACAAAACCCATCTTAGGCGCCGAGTCTGTGCCATTGGTAAATCAACCTTGTCCTCCCGTTCCTGATAATGATAAGGTAAATATATCAACAATCTTTGATAGTAGGTGCTTGATAAGCATCGAAGTACGATTTTACAATTAGATAGTCAATTAAAAGCATTTGCTAAACACTTGGATATTTTGTTAAAGCAGCGTAAAGAGCTAGCTATTTGTACAAATGAAATGGCGGATCACTTACTCGGTTTTGGATCCTTAGAAATAACAGGACGAGTTGGTGATAAACTGAAAAAGTTATCAAACATACATAAACAGATTGCACAGTTTTATGAACGACAAGTAACAGTGATAGTTAATTGACATACAGAGTCGAGACGAAACTATTTATATAGCCAACACAGTAGAAGAGTATGTCAGACTAATAGGGTCTGCCAAGGTTGCATTTGCCATTAGACTCAAACTATTTAATGACCTTACCAATATGGAACAGACTTTGGCCAAAAAAAGAGAGTCTCTATTAAAATATCAACAATCTTCCAAACTTAGAGTTGATAAAATTAACATCTATCGAGATGATGTGAATGAAGTACTGATATATGATTAACAATAGAGTGAAAGATTAGTCGAAGAAGGAGGATTGGAATTCCAGAAAGTAACCAAGAGACTGGTTGAAGAACTGTCAGCATTTGAGCATTCCAAAATCAATGATTTTAAAAATGCGATGAAATTGTTTTTAAATGAAATGTTGCAAAACCAAAAATCCATCATTGGCTTATGGGAATCATATTCCCTTGAACCAATGTCATCTACAACAACTCCAGTTTAATAATTTTAGTTGATTTTGATCACCCTTTTTTGGTTTGTTTGTACAATGTAATATTCAGTTTAATAAATTGTTGATAGACTATGTTTCTTCCACGCTGACGTTTTCTGTATTTTGTTGTAAGGATAGTGTGAAAAAGTACTATAATAACCCGAGACAGTATCACAGTATGTCAAATTGTGTACAATGGGAATCAACTGTACTATTGATTTCCACAGGAAGGATTGTAACGGTTTATTCAGATGGACTTTTAAATAAGTACAGCCTTTTTCAAATGGGAGTAGTATGATGTTAATACATAACCAATGGAGTTCATACCGTTGACACTCATAGTATCTCTACAATTTTTTATCAGGATCGATGTAGAATATACATTGAAAAACTATTTTAGGACATTCAAAACGGAATGGATTTGGACACCACCAAAATATGAGTCATATCACCATGAACACAATCAAAGAAGTCCAATTCATTAAATGAAATGATACAAGTCGATCTGATGAAAAGACCCTTCTAATGACGAGTCACCAACTGTATCCTTGTGTTTACTAGTCTTTAGTTACAACCCCATCGATACAGTTCCCACTTCAACACGGCAATCACATGCTGATTCCAATCACTGTCATGGGCTTTTTTTTGCCAGAAATTTAACCGAAAAGACTGTTGAGTTTGAATCATTAAAAGCGGTGTGGTGTCAGATGATTGAGTGTGAGATCCATGATTTGATCACCTGTTGTGATATCTGGACCTCACATGACCTGGAAAAATACAAAATATCGGTCATACTTGAATGAAATGGATTCAAGTTTCTCTACATTCTGGTAATACGATTCATCAAACTTTCATACTAGTTGTTTTTTAATATTTCAAACAAAATTGAAAGAATCTCTTTTGGTTATTGTCACATGAGGACCCAATTCTCGTTTCGTAACCAGTCTCTTGTTAATCATCTGATCATGCCAAAATTGAATTCGTTGACATCATGTGGTTGACTGAATTTAGACTGATGGAAGCTCGGTCCGTCTTTGACTATAAATTACAAGACTCTTTTCTATTTGTTTCCATATTTGAGAAATGATCTGGTCTTTGGCTATCACTTTAGCAAGCGCTCAAACGTTTGTAAATGAAAAGTTTGTGGGTGTACAACTTTTTGAATGGCCTTTTGAAAGTATTGCAAAGGAATGTGTGGATTTCCTTGGTCCAAATGGATACTCGTTTGTCCAAACCAGTCCTGTGCAAGCACATTCACCATCTTCATTTGATGGATATGAAAATCCTTGGTATACTTCTTATCAACCTGTTGGTTACTCTATTGGAAACCGATTGGGTACTGAAGAACAATTCAAAAACATGGTTGCTACTTGTCGAAATGCTAGTGTAGATGTGATTGTTGATGTGGTACTCAACCATAACACCTATGTAGACATTTCCGCTCCAAACGCTTACAACTCTAATTTGGCCTGGACTGGTGCACGTTTCAAGCAAAACTACCCTGATGCTGGTTACAAAGCAGAGCACTTCCATGATGACATTTGTGATAAAGAGATTGGGGACAACGAATGGGACAACGATTTCATTGTGTACAACTGTCGTTTGGCCAAATTAAATGATCTGAAAACTTCCCATCCATATGTTCGATCCACTACTGCAAAGTTCTTGAACAAACTATTATCTTTTGGAGTTGCTGGTTTCCGTACAGATGCTGCTAAATGTATTCCATTGGATGATTGGAAAGCTATTTATAGCCAAGTCAACAACAATTACAGAGGAGTATTTCCTTTCCTTGCTCAAGAAATTTTCGGTAACTTTGCTTCTACCCAAAACTACAAGAATTATGAATCTATTGGTCGTGTCATCAATTTCGATTATGGTCAAGCAGTTGGACAAGCATTTGTCAACAATGGTAAAACAACCGATCGACTTGCAGAATACCTTCGAAGATTACAATTAAATTCTGATAATAGTGTGACATTGATTGAAAATCATGACAAAGAACGTGATCCTGATGGTGATTCCAACTTTGCCTTGGCAAGAAAGAATGATGGATGGTGGTTTAAGCAAGCATCTGCTTTCTTTATTTTATACCCATTTGGAATCCCAACTGTTCATTCTGGATATACTTTCAAATATTTTGGTGGTGATCGAGTCAAACGTGAATTCCCAATCATGGCAAAGTCCAACCCTGATAACACTGTAGCCCCTATTGGACAAATTGTAAACAACACTTGTAGCAATGGATGGATGTGCCAACATCGATGGTCAGATGTATTCCCTTTGATCAAGATTAGAAACTTTATTGGAAAAGTTGCTGCTCCTACTATCATGACCAATGGTGATCGATCCAATCAAATTTGGTGGAATGTACCTGGAAAATCTTTCACTGCCGTTAACTCTGCACAAGGTGGGGTTCAACGTGAAGATATGTCCAACACTGTCTTTACTGGACTCAAGGCTGGAACTTACTGTAATATGGTTTATGGATTTGCTGTCAACGGTGGTTGTCAATTGTGGCCTGGATTGGTTCTAAAAACTGAACAAGTTAAATATGTCGTGAATGCTAATGGATTCACTCAATTGAATATTCGCGGTGGAGACGCTTCAAGAGTTGTTGCATTGTACGCTGGGGCTGATGGAGTTATTGTTGATAACCCAGTAACCACCGTCACTGCTACTGCCACTTCAACTGTTGCTGCTACCTCAACTGTTGCACCAACCAGCACTCCTACTTCCACTCCTTCTGATGTTCAAATCAGTTTCTCAGTTACTCATGATGCTGGTGTTGGTGACAATGTGTACATTGTTGGATCATTCAATGCCTGGAATACTTGCAAAGCTACTCCATGTTCCTGGTCAACCGGAAATGTTTGGAAATGTGGACCAATACCTGTTACTATTGGTACTAAAGTTGAATGGAAACCAGTTAAATACGGATCTCGTTCTGCTACCACTTGTGCCAAACCAATCTGGAGTAATGGTGTCAATCAAGTTTTCACTGCCTCCAATTCCGCTTCATTCTCGGCCACTTTCTAGATATTATGTTGATATATTGGTATTTATAAAATAAATCTTTAAATCTTTCAACTACATATGATTTAACAAGTTCAATTTTTCTTCGATGGTATTCAGTATACAGTTTTGATATTTGATCCAATCAAGACAAGAAAGAAAGTGGGTATAAAGTGACAAAAAAAACTTCACATTAAAATCGTTTATAAACGGTTTTAGTGTGAATAATGTGTACACTGATCAAACAACATACCTTTCAAATGAGAATATAAACTTCCTCATAACAGAAGGATATTCTTATGATCCTGATTTGATAAGTATGTTATTTGATCAGTGTACAAGCACCAATTACACAAATTAAAACCGTTTATGAGCGAACAAATTTGCCAATGATTTAAATTTAAGACGTTTTAAACGATTTCGTTCGTTCATAAATGGTTTTAATTTGTGGTGTTCTTTTGAAAATCCATTTTTAATGAAATAATTCCAAATGTGTTTGGGAATGTATACCATTCCCGGTTTGGGAGTCTTTGCTTCAGCATTGAGGCCAACCTCTTGACCTCAACGTTTTTCATTTCATAGGCCATCTTCTTCAATTCCAACCCCATTGTGTCATTTTTTTTGATTTACTGATTACCACAGATGGTGGACAGTAGATATCGGACGATTCAATACCTTGGTAACCACTGATGGTTCAGTCACCTTTTCATAGCAATCCAGGATTCTTGATTTTTCAAAGAAAGGCCAACTGGTATTTAAATCGGACAACTTTTTATTTTTATTTTTATACATGTGTTTGTCTTGAGTGCAACTCTTTAAAGTCCCCGAAACTTGTACAATCATCAACGTTTTTATATTATTAATCTATTATTCATTTTATATTCACTCAATACGTTATTGTATGAATTTAATATTTCTGTGAAATTTCAAGGCTTGATTGACACATTCATCAAACTGGACAAAAGACAGTTTTATGTAATAGCTTTTATTTCTAAACCATACTTCTAATAACCCAATCTTTTTTCAGTTCATACACTTCCGGATCATGAATCAACAGAGACTTGAATAATTTTTTAATTCTGTTGAATGATGTAATCTTTTCTGGTTTATGATCGACTATGGTATTTACTGAATCAGTTCGATTAGGTCTTGATGGAATTTCTCGATAATCAATTACATCATTGAAATGAACTTTTTTTGGTAGAATTGGTTTTGGGTAAAAGAAATCAATATCCACTTGTTCAATACATTCATCAGCATAAGGATTATAATTTTCATAAACAGTTAAAGAGTCATTGAAATGGACATGTTTCTGGATTAATGGAGGTGATTTTAGTAAATCCCAATCTAGTTGAGAGTGTAGTTTTAAAGGTTGATGCAATACAGTTGGATGAGTTCGACACATTCAATCAAATTAGAAAACTTTATTCCATTCATTTCCCTTCATTTTATGTTCAAAGATTCGTCATTTTCCATCAAGTTTTTAACATGATGATGAATTTTTCAACATTTTGTTTTGAATGGAAAAGTCCAAAATTACCCATTTGGCACTGCCTTCGTCACTATCTGAACTGGTAACTGGTTTTATTGGAGTTAATGAGTTGCTAGTTATACAATTGGAGTATCTACCCTTTCTTCAATGGAATAGCTCAAGGAACAATGTCTGTTTTTTATAAAAGGTGATTTTTATCATTCTCTCATACTTTAGATTATTTACAAGGAAAAGGCAAAATACTGTTGTAGTTTAATTGGATTGAACGTGCGTAATAAAGTTGTTTTAAAGACTTTGGATTTCATTTTACAGTGTTCAAAGCAATCAAGGTTTAGAGTTGTTACAATTAAAAGGAAATGTGGAAATAACGGTACAGTGAATCTATTTATTTTATTTCAAGAACCCAAATAACTCCCAAGAGGATGCATTCTCTGCAGCTTTAGGAATATCATCAAAATCATCATTGTATGGAACTGAATGGAAATGGAATTTACTGACAGGCTTATCTTTTAAATTCCAAACTTTTTTCAAAGTTTTTATGATTGGATGAAATATTTTATCAGGTGCATCATGAGACCAAATCAAATCCTAAAGAATTAGAAAAATCATTAGAAATTACAAGATGTTCATAATCATCAATTTCAAATATTTTGGTGTGATCTGGCAAATGTGATTTTAATGCTACAATATCTGATAAATTATCATCTTTTCCACAAAACAATGTAATTGAAGTGGTAATATGTCGAGTTGGATAAATTAAATTTGGAATTGTAATACGATTATTGGTATGTATAACTCCAACATTTTCATCTTCACGATAACTTGCAAATCTATTATCACCAAGGATTTGAAACCAATGCTACAATATTCATCTTTAATAAATTGATTACCACCACATTTTGAACACTAGTTGTTGAAAAAATGTTTTGTAAAGCCATCCATTCTTGTTGATGATTACCAAAGCGTTTCATTTTCCAATTCAACAATAGATAAAGTGTATATCGAATCAAAGTCGCGTTCGATTGGATAGATAGTAAACTTGGACGAAATGAATGTGCAATTGGAAAGAAATCTTTTGATCCAAGAATGTTGAAAATTCTACTTGGTTTTATATAATTCAACGTAGTTGATAAAATGCTTCCTGGTATTTCTAAATTAAATTAATTTCAATTAATTAGTTTACTTCGTGGTTTCAATGCTGGTGCTAAACCAATCATATGATTGATTTGATGATTCAATTCTTCATCTAAAGATAATGCCATAAATGCTTTAGCAGACCCTTGAGAAAATCCAATATATGATAATTTTTGTGATTCAGTAATACTCAAGATATAATCAACAGATGATTTCAAGTCATACAGAGCTAAATGCTCTATATTGAAATTCCAATAATCTTTTTGACCTTGACTAGTACCAAGATTGAATGTGCTGTGTTTGTTGGAATATTTTGATCCCCTAGAATTTCCTAGCCAAACATCAAATCCAGCATCTGCCAAGACAAATGCTAGACTTGAATCTGGTGTACCAGCAATATAGATTTCAGATGAGTTTGATAATCCATGCCAGAGGAGAACAGGGCATTTTGATCGGTTATACGGTTGATCTCTTGGGCAAGGGATACGATGTAGACCTATTTGGTATCCATCTTTAGTAATCGTTGAATGGTATTCGTATCGATAATTCCTAAAATCAATCATTCTTGAATTACCAATATCGAATTAATTTCTTTGCCCCTAGAGTTTCGTATAATTCTTTGGGAATGTTTGTCATAAACTCGAAAAAAACGCGTTGAATCTTATTTAAACACACAGTTACTCTCACTACTTCACACCCTAAATAAACAATATAATGAGTTACAATTTATTAAGGGGTGAAAATTGTAATGGCAATCTTCCCTTTAACCTCACCAGATTCATAATAAGCAAATGCATCATTGATATCATCCAACTTGAATGTCTTTTCAATCAATGGAACTATTTTACCCTGCTCCATCATTTCTTGTAATTCTTGTAAATCTTCTTTCTTTGGTTGATGTACCACAACTTTTAATTTTGGATTCTTAAAGGCTGATAATACCATCAACTGTAAGGCATTTGATACTTTACCACCAATTAATACAAAAGATCCATTTTCAGTGAGACATTTTGAATAATTATTCAATGGTTTGAATGCAAACAAATCGAGGATCAAATCATAACGTAAACCTTGAGTAGTATAATCAATTGTTTGAAAATCAATACAATGAGTTGCACCCAATTCTTTCAAGAATTCAAATTTATCTGGTCGATCTACACAAGTTATTTCAACTCCAATATGTTTAAGTATTTGTAATGCAATCGTTCCTACTCCACCACCAGCTCCATTTATCAATACTTTATCATTTGATTTCAAATCATTTTTCATTTTAATACCTTGTAAAGCTAATACACCAGCTTGAGGTAATGAAGCAGCTTGTTCAAAAGTAATTTTTGAGGATTTAATTGCCAACAAGTTTTCATCAACTGCTATATATTCTGCTAATCCTCCAAAATTCATTCCAGATACATCTCCAAATACTTCATCACCCACTTTTAATGTAGTCACTTTAGGTCCAACTTGGATAACCTTTCCTGAAATATCGGCTCCCAAGATAGGTAAGAATTTACCTAATTTTATAACCCACATAGATCCATGTAAATGGTCTAAATCCCAGGAATTTAATGATGAATTATAAATTTGAACTAATACTTGATTCGCTTTAATAGTTGGTTTTGGAATACTTTCAACAGTTATTATTCCACTTTTGCCATAAGCTTTTCTTGTTGCTGCTCTCATCATTGTTGGAAATTAATTTGGTAAAGAAACTCTCGTTGTCACGTCAGGTCAAATCTGATCGATAATTTCGTGTAACTCTGAATGAAATGCTTTTGGATTTAAAATTCATATTAAATCATATTTATGAATGGTAATTGATCTTGTATAGGTAATTCGTCTATATTAACGAACAACTGGCAATTGGTTAAAAAACAGTACAAATGCAATCATTACTAAAGTGAACATCAAAAGATTGTTGGAACGAGTAGCCGTTCGAATAGTCTGTCCTACTTTCTTATCATGAATTTGAATCCATTTGATAGTCTACCAGTTATAAAATTACTAATGTTACATTTGCACAAGAAGTTGAAATTCTCATAAAACTCTCATCTTTAGGATTTTTACCCAGTTGGCTTCTACATTTTTGACTAATTTTGATGGCATAATCAAAATAGATTTGCTTCAATGATTCCATATCTGTTGCTTTTTGAATTAATTTCACAGTGAGACCCTTTCTGATCTTCTTTTTCCCCTGGCTGAATAGTTCATAATTGTTGTAAAACAGATCGAAGGTTGCCAAGGCCATTACCTAATATCAGAATATTATCTATTTACTTGGGGAATTGCTGCAAAGTGGAAGATACTTGGATCTTCAAGTTTGGAAAGATACTCTAAACAGTTTGGAACATGTTCCAATGCATTAGCACAAAGGTTATTTAAACATGCCAAGGCATTCAATCGATTTTCTGGTTTAGCAAGCTACAAATTAACTCAATGTTTAATTTACGTCTTCAGGTCCTGTTAATGTTGATTAATACATTTTAATGAAATACCTGCTCCTGGTACTACATAAATGCTCCAAATACTTTTTGGCCAAAACAGTCTACCTTCTTTCATGTCAGCCAAAAAATCTTTCAAAATATTGACTTTTTGTAAAAACAGTCCCATTTCATTGGCCAAATAAGTTTCTTTCCCCAAACTTGGGGATTCTAATCCTGATTCAGCAAATAATCCGGTCAATCCTAATCCAACCAATCCTGCAACATAGTGACAATACAAATTGAAATCTTCCAAGCTATTGACTTGTTTTCCATTCACAAATTCGGCCATTCCGTGACCCATTTGTTTTGCAATATCGACAATGATCTTTTGATATCTAACATTAGTCAACACCATCATTAACTTTGGATCCAAAGCCTTCAATTCTTTGATTACAATTTGGTAGTCCTTTAATAGTAATGCATCTTTTTCATCTGGACCATTTTCATGGAAGTTCCAACCATCCTTCATAGTCAATTCATGAAAAGACTGTAGTAATTCTGTTTTTCTTGGTAGAGGGATTGTCATATCATCTTCAATTGTATCTAATGCTCTCAAAACGACTAAATATTAAGTGATCAAGTTGAATTACGGTAAAATACACAAGTAGCATTTCTCAATTCAGGATGAAGTGTCTTTTTATGAGTGAAATATAGGATACCTAACATGAATGAATGGATAAGATACCTAACAATAAGTATATAACAATATACCTGAATGACAGCAGCAAATGATCTTGAAGTTTTGTTTAAAAAGTAGTATAACATATCATTTGAATTATTTTTGTTTGGAATTGTAATTGAAGGTTTAACTTGGTTTAATTTGTAAGAAATCAATGCCTTCAATTCTGAAGGATACAAAATGGATTGAAATAAAGCGTCCATGGAAAAAAACACAAAAGTGAATTGATCTGAACTTGTCCCACAACCCTTTTTTTGTAAGTATGGATGGTATGTCCAACTACTGTATACACTGTAATAATGGTAGTCATACCCCTTACTGATTATATAAATTACTGTAGTAACATCATTTAAGGTACCCAATTTCATTGCATTTAAAGACAATTTATTAAACAAAGACTAAGGAAAGATTGGTAATTTAACAAAGAATGTTTTGATAAATCCAAGAACTCCCAAGGTTTTCTCCCCATTCTTTTGAAGATCATTTTTAGTTGATTGAGAATCTACTGCAGCTCGTTTATGTTGGACACTTGGTTGTTCAATTACCATAGCAGTCGCAACTGTCATAGAAGTAAATACAAGAAGAACGTTTGATAATTTCATAATGTTTCTTTCCTAAATTCTAACTGTCTTTTATACACAATCTGTAAGGTGTTGCTTGGGCATAACTTAGGCTTCCACCAAAAATGAGTACTGAAGCCAACCATTTTTAACGTTACCTTCAATAGGGCAGTGCAACTAATAGAGATTTGAAACTATTCCAATGGTTCAATTAAGTGACTCTTTATACTCCTATCTGGTGTCCATTCCTAGGTAGTCTAATTATTTTTTTTTATTTTTTTTTTAAATTCAAATTCAATGACAAAAGGTAAAAAAACTCATTGGAAGAAGGTAATATCTTGATGGAGTTGCTTAACAAATTCAGGTACATAACACTTGTTACCTAACATCTTTTAGGCTTTAAAAAGACAAAATCAACCAAAAGAATTCGAACAAGATGATGAAAATGTATTGCTTAGTGATGAGGATTTGGAATTATTAAATCAATTTAAACCTTCTCAATTATCGTTTTTGACAAATCTAAATCTTACAAATAACAAAACGTCAAATCCTAAACTATCAAAGGTGAAAAAATTACCAATCACAAACGAATTGATGATGGATGATGATAGCGAAAACGATGAGGATGAGGACAACGAGCAGAATTACGAGCTTGTACCTAGAGCTGTCACAGAAGCTCAAGAATCAACACGGTTACCAATTATCAATCAACACGGCAAAGTCATAAAGTTAAAAGGTTATCCAATAATCAAATTAATAGGTAGAATCAAAAACCACACAGAAACCTTTAGAAACTTCGGATGTGGAATCAGAGAACGAAAGTATTGAACAAGTGACAAAAGTTCAACAAAAAGTTACTCATTCAGATAAAGAAATCCCGAAAGCAAAGAAATTATCCATATCTGAAATCAAAGAAAGTTTAGCAAGTCATGCTTCTTCAATCATTGAAAATCCCGAAAACAATGTATGTCCAAGCACATAGAACCAATTTAAAATTATGTTGAACATTTTATAATATTTTATGATATGTGCTAACGTTCTAGATAGCGGAATTGAAAGTCCTTCGCAAATTTTGTACCGACAAACGAGACCAAGTTGTCAAACTATCATTATTAACTCAATTGGCCGTTTTTAAAGATATCATTCCTGGGTAAGTCACCTAAATAATTATAATTCCATTAATCACGCTCAAAAACTCTTTGCATTCTATAGTGTACTTATTTTCTAGTTACCGTATCAGAAAATTATCAGAAGTTGAACAAGCTGCACAAATTTCGAAAGAAGTTCGAAAACTTAGAAACTTTGAGGAAACGCTCTTGGCCAACTATCAACAATATCTACAGCTGTTAGATCATGTGTCTAATAGTAATTTTCAATATTTTTCTAATATGTAGAGAACTGTAATCATATGAATTTCTAATTTGTTAGCAAAGAAAGGTGGTAGCCGTGACTTGTTACATATTTCTTTACAGTGTATGTGTAGCCTGTTGACCACTCATCCACATTTCAACTTCCGATTGAATTTAATGACCGCCATTATTTCCAAAATCAGCATGAAACATTACCCAGAGGTACTGTTCATTATTTTGTCATTGATTTTCATTGATTTCATATTATTTTGATAACCTTTAACAATTGTAGATTTCAAAATTATGCTGTGAGGCGTTGGGTGAAGTGTTTCGAGGTGACGAGTCTGGTGAAGCTAGTTTAGAAGCTGTGAAATTAATTTCTGATATGATTTATTCAGCGAAATATGCTGTATTGACAATGGCATTAGATCCCTTCCAATATCTTCGTTTACAGTACGAATTAAAATCAGAAAATCAAAAAGAGGATCCAGCAGAGAAAAAGAGAAAAGCTGATAAGCAACATGTCTCAAAAAAAATGAGAAAAGTAAACAAACACCTTAAAGTTATCGAAGAAGAATTCCAAGAGGCCGAAGCTGTTTTTGACAAAGAGGAAAGGCAAAAGATTGTAATTGAATTTCTTTGTATTAACCATAGCACTCTGAAACTCTGAAATTCGTGTTTTTGACCTATTTCAGAATATTGAAGAACGCGCCTACCTCTCACTTAATCCCAGCGGTAAGTTAGTTGACCTTAATTAAATATTAAGGTATTAGAAGGATTAGCAAGGTATACTCGAAATATTCTGATCATAGATTCGCTCATTTAATTAATATTGACTTTTTTGATGACTTACTGAATGTTTTGAAAAAAATATCCAATGAACAACAACAAGGATATTTAACTGGGAAGGACACTTCCTCAAATGCTCCAATCACAGCATTGCACTGTATCATTGCCGCATTTGAATTAATGGACTCTCTTGGTGGAACGTTAAAAGTTGATTTGAGTGATTTTTACACATCTCTTTATATTCAAATCAGTCGATTGGCTTTCAGACCAGGATCTTTCGATCAACCTCGAGTTCTCAGCCAGCAATTTCTAAAGCAAAGAAATGAGATTGAGTTGATGCTTTGTGGGGTGGAATCTATGCTGAAAAAGAATCGAGAGGTTTTGATTTATATGATAACGTTAGGTACCTATTGAAAGAGTAGCTGCTTTTGTGAAGCGATTAGCATCGTTATCGTTAGCAACTCCTGGTAATAGTGCATTGGCATGTTTATATACAATCAAATCTGCTCTGACAGTAATCATTACCACTTTTAATTGTTGAATAGCGATTCCCTAGATTACATTCGTTAATGGAAGAAGATGGCCGTGTGGCAACTGGTGTGTATAATCCATATTTGGATGAACCTAACATGTGTAATCCTTTCGCGACTAGTTTATGGGAACTAGTCCCACTATCAGTATTTTTTTCACATTAGTCTAATAACTAGAATCATTTCCACCCTGCCATTCGCGTCTACATGAAACATGTTCTCAGTGACAAACCCTCAACCGACCAAGTCGATTTTCAAACCACAAACATAGATTTGAATAGGTTATCAAAAGGAAAATCGAAAACTGCAATTGAATTGTATTCTACTTTCCAACCTGATGGATTTGAATTAATACCAAAAGTTAAACTGCCCTTGTCTGTACAAGCTAGTCGTAAAAGATTTTTGGCTGCTACTAAACCTATCTTGGATGGCCCCACCGGGTTCTCTAACAGTGAGTTTTTGACTGAATTACTTGATAAATATGAATAATTTCAATAAACACAAATTCTAACATATCGGAATGCTATTATTGGTTTATTAGATATAGCTTATTAGAATGCAATTATTGGTGCATTAGATATAACTTATCACAACGATACATTTCATTTTTGATTTATCGTTCATCATCTTCAATTCTGATTCCATCATTTCAGACATATCGAATCTAACACTAGATTCATTTTTGTATTATAGAACTTTTGCAACACGGACAAAACAATTCTTTAAAATACAAAAGAATCTTACAGATGCCAGAATCCCAGTTCGTTTGTCTACAATATAATCAAAGTCATAGATAGATCGGTTTTTAAGTTTTGAATCTATAACCACTACACACTAGTAAGGAATGGTGCTATTTGGAAATAGTTTTTATTGACGCTACACTACTGAACGCAATACAATAATTATCTTACATGGTCCAATCATTTTGACGTTGAAGATTAAAAACAAAATCTTTTTGCGTGTACGTGAATAATGAACCTGGAGTACTAAATGGATTACCTCTGGTAGGACCATACACGAATTGATTTGTTCCAGTTTTATCCACAACCAAGCCAGTATCTGCAGCAATACAATGATCAAAACAGGATTTGCATGCAACTAATGCTGCTTGGACTCCCAAAACTGATTTACTGACTTGCTTCACAGATTTACCACTTCCAGGACATTGGAATGTACTATCTAGTAGAACAGGCTGGAAGTCCTTTTCTTCATTGATACGACTGGCATTTGGGATTCGTAAATTTGTCTTATCATCGCTCCAGAGATCTTTTGGAGAAAAGACAAATGAGGTAGCTGAAGTAGGAAGTCCCACATACGTTTGACCGGGAAAAGATTGGACGTTTGTGATATCTGAATCAAAAGCATTCTTCGCATAGATGAATACTTGAGCAGGTTTAGTTTGGTCAGTGGAAAGCACAAATCCATCTTTACGATCTGAGCATTCAGCTCCTGAACATTGTTTACAAACTTCCAAAGCCGTTTCCGCATTGATCACAGCTGGCTTGGGAACTACTTGATCTCCAGCTGGACACTTGAATTCTTTGTTGGACTGGAATTCTTTGTTGGACTGAGCTCGATGGATGGGAGTGGCAAATTCTTTATCCGACTGAGCTTGATGGATGGGAGAGGAAATAACAGAAGCGATGAATACAAGGGTGAGCTGCATTTGGATTATTGATGGAACTGAATGATGGTATCAGTGAATTAGCTTCGTATTTATACAATTTTCCGATAATCATGACGACATTGGTGAGCGCGGTTGTTACTAAGCCACCAGACACCCCACACAAAATGACGTCATCACCCTGTAAACATTCTTTGGAACACCAATCATTAGAATCAGATCATCAAGTGGACGAATGAACGAAATGATAGGAATGGAGCTATCAGTCTTTCCAATGCCATCATCATCAGTGAAGGAACAGGATGGTTTCACCAACATTTTGTGTCGTGAGGTAGTCAATGACTTAATACTAGACTGATCTACAGTTTCATACACATGATGGGTCTTACCATGATTAGAAACGCAAGACAAAAACTGGACCAAAGTACAAGTGCTAGTATGGTAGTGGAATATATGTAGTGTAGCCTATAAGGGTAGTATTGATTTGCTAAGATCGTGTCATCATCAATTACTCCACTATTCGCTCATACATGGGATAGCCACTGAAATCATGATCACAAACAATGATTGAATCAGGCGAAGTGTCGCTGTGTAACAGACCCATCACCGTCAGTGACGTCATAGGTGATTTCTCCACTGTTTCGTATAAATACGTGTACAAATCAAAGAAAACGACAACAAGAACTGACATCAATTTCAAAATGTTTACCAAATTCTTCTCTTTGATTCTTCTCGCTAGTGTCCCTGTGACAGCTCAAAGACCAGCATCCACTTCCATCTGTGATTACTATACCACAGCACTGTTCAATACCAACACAGAATCCACTCAAGCCCAGTTATTAACGGCCTTAGTCAATCGCGTTGTTGCTGGTAATTTCACTCCAACAGCTAATGGAAAACCTGTTACTGGAATTCTGGCTGCTGGTAACTTTAATGGAGAATCAGTTGACCTCCTACCTTTCTTCACTGGTGCTAGTAAAACATCCAATGTGGGAGGGGTTGCTACTGCTGTTAATTTCTTGGATGGAGGTGGTGCTGCTCCATTACAGTTAGGACAACCTGCAAACGATAATTCTTCAAAACAATATGTGCTCTTGACTCATTTGTACCAAGTATTTGGTTCTTTACTTGGCTGCACTCAACAGGGTGGTTCCATATTTCCTGACTATGCTGGTAAACCTTCTATGTACGAAGTTCACAAATTTATGAAATTATCTAAAAACCAAATTGGATATTTCAATGATCAAGTTGGACAGGCAGCGATTTCTTTTGGGGTGACCACAGAAGATGCTACTGCAGTGGGAGCTAGTTTGGAATCGTTGTTTAATGTGAAATGTTCCATTCCAACTAAATTGACACCTAAATCAGACAACGCGCCTCAAGGAATGTGTGGATCTAATGATTGTAAAAAGGCCGACAAGGGAATATGCCCTGGTGAGATGCCTAGTACCAATAGTAATTCATCCCCATCTGCAGCCTCAACGATGAAAAGTCATGCCGAATCTAACAATTTTGGGTTTGCTTTGACAACCTTCGTTATCTCTTCCCTCTTAGTTTAAGGGGATCCGAATGTCAAGCCTTTTAAACGGAATATAATTTAATTCTACTTTATTTAACATTATTTAACATTTTTATGCCTATTATTTAATCGGGGTGCATTGGTGTTCTTTACCACAATGCAACCCTCATATTACTATTGGAATGTTTCCTATTATTTTAAGAATTGTTCAGTTGCTTCTTGTCGCATAGAAAATGCGATCGATATAGATGTTGCGACAATGAGTATTTGAAATGGGTCCTGAATAGGCTGGTGGAAGATAAATACTGTTCTCCAATTGTCATCCCTTAGGTTCGACATTACTGTCTTTTTTCAAACACCATCGCGTTCTCTACCATCTCGGCATAATCCCAATTGTAAAGTTCACAGTAATCGCCAATGCCGGCATCGTAAATTTTTTGTTGGTGTTTGGACAAAATTGTTCTGAAGGCAAGAAAAAATCGGTTGAATTTTGTTTGTTTATTCTATGAATTCACAACAAAGTTTAGAACCAATTGTTTCACCAAATACCACGAGAAATTCAATAGATAACAAGTCTTCAAATTCGCTTCGTCGACCATCATCCTGTAGCATTTGTGGAAATTCAAATAATCTGATTCCTGTAAGAGAAATCAAACCAAGATATTTAACTGGATTACGTCAATTTTATCCCATCCTAGAGGTCTCCAAAAATGCTTCGATTTGTTTAATTCACCTTAAAAAAATATTACATGATCGAGTGGATGAGTTGTTGGTTGAAGATTTAGCAGAGTTTTCCAAGTTTCAAGATGATGTTATGCAGAATTTGAAGGATTATGAATTGGGAGAGGATGATTGGCAAGGTTTGTGTCCACCATATGCTAATGAATTATAGCACAGTTTGAGAAAACAAGATCGTTTTCTGATCGGGCAGTTGATGTAGTTGCTAGTTTTGGAGGATCATGGCACTTTTTGTTTGCCCTTCTTGGATTCATATTGTCTTGGGCATTGTAAATATAGTTTAATTAATTTTATTCAGCATAAATTCATTTCTTAATCAGTTTGGTGTAGCTTGGGATGTATATCCATTTACTCTTTTAAATGTATTTCTTTCAATGATTGCGGCTACCCAAGCACCAGTGATTATGATGTCACAGAATCGTCAGGCAGATATTGATCGTAGTCAGACAAATTATATTAGTAAATCAATTTTACGAAATGATAACCAAACTCGCCACGTTGACGCTAAAATTGATCATTTGATTTCTTATCAATGGAAGAGATTACTTGAAATACAAGAAATCCAGATGCAGTTATTGAATCAAGCTATCGGCGGACAAACTCTTGAGCATGTCCATCATAACTTTTGGAGTGCAGAATCTCAACCTGATGGATTCTCTAACCTACTACTTCGACACTATTTCCAAATCTCAAAAGAAGGTGATGAACTACTATTTACGCATTGGCATGAAGATGGTGACAATTTCTTTGGATATATCCGAAATGTCAATATTACTACTTGTACCAATCGACTAACCAAAATCAACTTCCAATTATCATTCCCAAACTTGTGTGCGTCGTTGGATGATATATTCACAGGCGAATCAAATGTATCCTTACGAAACGATTTCAACTCCAAAAATCTACTCGCGACGGGTAAAATCGAGAGCGTACATGTCGTTCTCGATGGGGTTTTGAAGAATATAGCTAATGGAAGTTTTCCACAAAGGTATTGTAGTGCTAATTGACAAATTAGATTTAAACCAACGTTTGCCATTAAACGACCTGAACGTGTGAATCAATTGTGGAAAGAGCATTTTGGGGAAATTTCGATTTCTTATATCCCAACTACTCTTGCTGCTGTTTTACACATTCCTACTGGTTTTAAACTCAATCAAATGAGTGCTACCACTTACTCCGAAACTATTCCAGATATTCTAGAATACAAAGAAATCAAAGTGGATTTCAATTTCAAGGATTATTTATTAGAAATCATAGAAAATGAGCGTTGGGTTCTATTAGAATCTACACTTCGTCAGGAAACCGTTGGTCAATTCCATACATTTGATATTAAAATGGATATTGTTGGACCTACGGTTTTGATGTTCAAGAGCGACATTCGAATTGGTTGGCAAGCTGCTTTGGACCCCGTGAGAGCTTGATTGGTGTGTTTTTGTTAAATATAGATATTTATAAAACAAGTCAAGTCGTTTAAACAATCTTTTAACACATCTAACACTGCACTTTTCAAGATACTGTCATCGTTAATAGGATCGATGTTTGAGTTATTTTTCAAAATGTAATTATTAGTTGTGTTTAGATTGGATCCACTATGTAGGTATAGTATCACAGTTCATATACCTGTTGCACTGAATATCCTAACTTCATGTTCGACAAACTATTATTTGAAACTTAAGAAGTCATCAACGCGCAAAATTTTGTTCATTAGATATAAGCTATCACAACGCTACATCTCATTGTCGATTCATCAGTCATCTCCAATAGTTCTGATGAAAGTGTACTGTCCATAGAGTAGCAAACATTTTCATTGTCTTTATATAGCTGAATTTTTGACTTGAATACATGACAGGTTTTTAGAAAGCAAAAGATCTGAACCAATGCCATGATGCCGCTTCGTTTATCTGAGATGAATTCAAAACTGCTTGCGCTTCTTTTCAAATAAAAACTCAGTTTTGAATCAATGAATACTGCTGCTAGACACCATTTTGAACTATTGATGAGTAAGATATAAATACCCAGCGTATTCAATTTGAGTAGATGCCACAGTATAACCTAACTTCGCTTGGAAAATTGAAAAGTCTGTTGCAAATCGTAACGGAGGGAAAGGATAGTAATCATGTATAGGTTCTGAGAAAACGTTAAATACATGGATACTATCCACTTTTGGAATATAACCATTATCTAATAGATATTTAATAGGAATGTTTTATACCGATTTCGCTATCATAATCCAATACTTCTCTATACGAAGTATTGATCGATTCAAAAGCGTTGATGATAGTCGTTAGTTTTGTTTTCATCCAATTATGTTCAGCAATGGTTGTTTTTGGGATCATTTTAGCTTTTTCCAATTCTAACAGTTGTCTTCCAGTCATGTTCATCAAATGTAAACGTTTAAATAGACTTGTTTTTTCGATTTCAATGTAAATGGCTTCAGAAGTGTCTGCGTATGTTTCTTTAAGAACTGATTTATCATCCATATCGTCCAGAACTGTATCAGAGCTATCATCGTTAATCAACACTCTTGTATTTCTTCTTCCAATAACAATTTTAGATAGAAATTCGACCCTATCGTGTTCATCTACACTTGCAAAGCAGTCCGATGCCAAAACTTTACAAATCCATTTGGGATCTATTTGATTCCAGAAATCTTGTTGAAAGTCACTTGTACCCAATCTGCAGATTTCCAAAAGACAACCATTTATAACAGTTTCTGAGTATGATCCAACTGAGTACGTGTCGAAAAACCTCAGATATTGTGGGATTGTTGTAAGATCTAGTGAATGTAAAATATACTCCACACATCGCTGACCAAGGGGATCTTCGTGCAAATATGAGGACACAGCGAAGACTGATAGCACATTATCTGTAGTGATAATAAGTTCCCTTCCATATACGCTAGAAATAAACCATTCCAAGAGAGAATTACTATACGATTATGGATTTGAATGCATCCTCAGTTATGAATTCATTGTCATCAATATTCAATTTCAATTTTTGTCCTTCTTGGCATTCATTCCATGATCCTGATAATAGAGTCCTAAAATATTCATTTTGAGCCAGAATTATTCGATGCAACTTGAAGGTAGAGTTAAACGCTTGGATTTCAATATCAGAAAACGATCCCCCCATAGCACGGTATTTTCTATCACCACTGACATCTCGCCATCTTAGAGTCAGATACTTATAATTTGGTTACGATATACTGCCATTTTCACAAAGAAGAAAAATCCACCTTATGAAACAGAATATGATATTGATGAGATCCATATGACCTTATAATGTACTAAATGCCTTATGGGTGTATGTAGAGCGCCTGTAAAATATATTAGCATAACTACGGAAACGGTAAACAGATACAGATATTAAGATATGTACACCGTAAAATTAAACATAGCCTAAAACTACACTGCATTTACATATTGTCTCGTCTTTTAACTCTTCCAGTTCTTGATAGAGATAGTAACTGGACCAACCCCAACTTTGCTTGTCACTGAACGAGTCCACTGTGGATTCTAACAAATGGCAATCCTTTAGATAGCAGAACATTTGAAACCACGCCTTAACTTGTAATCGGGGATCACAGATGGACTCTTCAGATGAGCATTGAATTCTCTGTAAATACAAAGACAGCTTAGGTTCTTGTGAAAACCCCACGCCTTTCAAATGTATAATAACTTGCCAGAAGGATCTATCGTTAAGTAGAATATCAGGTTACCCTGCGTAGTAAAGAGGATCAGATGTCTGCTTTTGGCCTAATTGAATTGTTGAAATTGAAAACTCTACTGTAAATCGAAAAGGTGGGAAAGGCGCGTAATCATACGATTTCTCTTGCAAAATATTATACTTGGTTGGATTTCCTATTTCAATTGTATTTTGTTTGGGGATATATTCATAATCTAAAAGGTCTGATAAGCTTAATCATATAAAGTACCTTTTTTTGTATCATATACAAGCAATTCCCCAAACGACGTTATGTCAGCTTTAAATGAATTAAGGTAAGTAATTTGCTTTGTTTTCAACCAGTTATGGTAGAGAATAATAGATTGGGGAAAAAAGGTATTTTCCAAGTCCATCAATTGTTGTACGGTTAGATTGATCAAGTGCAGTTCTTTGTACAACTTCGTTTTGATTTGTTCGATATCATGCCGCTTTGAATTGCCTTTTTTGATATCAATTTCTCTTTCAGAGACACATTCTATATCCACTAAGGTATGTTCATCAGCGTATGAATCATGTATTTCACCACTATCTTCCAGTAATATGGCTTCAAATTCCACACAAAAAAGACTTTCAGGTTTGCAGGAATCGAAATTGGACTTTGTTTTTAAGATTTTTGAAATGAATTTTAACCTTTCCAGTTCACTCCTACACGTAAAACAATTTGATTTCAAAGCCATAATAATCCACTTAGCATTCAAGTGATACCAGAATTCCGATTTAAAAATACTCGTTCCAATTCTACAAATTTCAAGAATGCAAGCGTTTATGATATCATCTGAATAAGATCCAGAATAATGATATTCAATAAAATCCAAATATCTTATAATATTATCCAAGTGGATTGAAGATAACAGAAAGGCAACACACTCCTGAATAATTTCATCTTCTTGCAGATACAATGCCGTTGCAAAAATTGAAAGGACATTATCAGATTTGATGTTCAATTGCTGTCCATAAATACTAAAAACGATTAACAGCTTCTCGTTACCTTCCCAATACCAGCTTGAATGCATCATAGTTCATGAACGAATCATTCACATTGAAAGACAACACCAATTTTTGATTATTTTTGCTCTCTTTCCAAGGACCCAATAACAGTTTTCTAAAATATGGATTTTGAATGAGAATAATCCGGTGTAAATGAAAAGTTGAATTAAAGGCATGAACAACAATGTCTGAGAAATGGCCTTCTAAGATACCCATTTCATACATGATCATACTTGGTGTTTCCTTGGAACTTTCCCGTGCTAACAATTACTGGCCAGTATTTACTTACCTTTGAACATTGACTGGAATACTATAATTGGTTGAAGATGTTACATTAATGAAACTGGAGGCGACAATTCGATACATTAGCTTGTATCTCTTATGAAATCCATATTAATGCTACCAACAAATCCCAAAGATTCCAGTTCGATAACAGTAGAACAATCTTATCAAGTGCAACAAAAAGACACGAATTTCTTCACTCTTTACCTTGAATGAGTGGTGATTTATCCCCCAAGAAAACAAGAGTATTCAGAGCTGGAAATGAAAAACCAAAAGTAACTTGGGTGATATTCTTGTAAGTCAACTAAGAATATGTGGATATCAAAATCAAATTATTCATCCATCATCAACTGCTAATGTTTTAGGGTATTATCATGGTATACAACATCAATTTCACTACATTTGTATAACAAATGGCTGTTCTCTAAAGAGCATAATGATTTTCACTTTCCACTATTCACAACGATGATTCATATGGTACTGATGGGTAGAAAATTAACTATTTTACCTAGACTATGCAGTTTATATTATCATATGGATCACTTCAGTTCATTTTACCAAAGTTGAAACCAACTAGATACCCTACTAAATTTGACTACTTCTTTAAAGTTGTACCTTGTGGATTAGCAACTGGATTGGACATTGGATTGTCAAACTCAAGTCTAAAAGTAACCTTTAAATGACTTACAATAGTATGTTTCTTTATCATTTTATACTATGGTTAAATCTGCAGCACCAGTTTTCATTTTACTTTTCGCATATCTATTTGGATTAGAAAAACCATCATTATCGCTTACAGGTGCTATAGGCCTAATATGCTTGTAAGTCTTAATCTCGCATTCATTAAAAGTGGAGTTGGATTTATGGTTGCAAATGACACAACATTTAACGCTTTTGGATATTTTCAAGTACAGAGTGCAACAATATTATCTGGATTACGATGGTCATTGACGCAAGTATTATTGGAAAGTGAAAAAATGGGAATGAATAATCCATTAGCAACCAATTTATTTTTAGCTCCTATTGTATGTGTATCATTATTATTCAGTTTTTTGTCAATTGAGGGCACATCGGATTTATTAGCATCCCCACGTATGCATGATATGGCTTCATCGTTATGGTTATTGCTTACAATATCACTAGGAGGTTGCATAGCCTTTTTAATGGTAAACATCGAATTTATGTTGATTTCCACTACATCAGTGGTAACATTCTCTATTACCGGGATATTTAAGGAAATTATTACAATTACTGCTGCAATATTAGTTTTTGGTGACGAATTTACTCCAAATATGATTTATGGTCTATTAATTAGTTTGGTAGGAATTGGAGGTATGAATTAACCAAAATACTCTTACTTTTCAGCATTTAATTATATTCGTATCCAACAAATGAATCAAAGAGCCGTTGAATATGAAGAGCTGGATCCAAGTGGTTTTGAATTAGAAAATTTCCCGGAATCTGAAGATTGGGAGCACTTAAATTGAAGAGCAAATTAAAATATAGACATGTTTCTTGATTATTATGGTAGTATTTTGAATGGACTGTTTATTGATGGTTGAAACAAAATCTATGGTTCATAATTAAGTTAAAATGTCTCTCCAAAGTCTCTAACAAACTGGTACATTCACAGCTAAGCCTCCTTCAGAAGTTTCCTTGTACTTGCTTTGCATATCAATCCCAGTTTGTCGCATCGTTGCAATGACTTGATCCAATGAAACACGATGAGTACCATCTCCATTAAGTGCAACTATGAAATTATAAACATTTAATCTTACGCTGAGCAGCGGTGACAGCTTTCACTGCAGCAAGTGCGTTCCGCTCAATACATGGGATAATGACCAAACCCATAGGTGGATCACAAGTTAGCCCTAAATTGTGTTCCATTGCTATTTCTGCTGCATTTTCTATTTGATGGATGGTACCACCTAAGTCGAAATCAATGTAGATACACATACCCATTACCGCAGCAAAAGCACCAGCCGCCATAGAGCAGGCAACTCCAACTTCACCTTGACTATACCATTGTTATATAAATCTATGAATACCATCCCATTTCTGCTGCAGATATACTGGCACCTCGCTTATATAACATACCAATTGCGGAAGCAGTGAGCAAAAACTCAATAATATCATGATTCTTTTGACCCGGGGTAGGGCAAATAAAGTCTAAATAATACTGAAACTGTGAATAAAGTGTTTCATTTACCTTCAGAACCGCTGGAATAGTTCCTGAATATTAAAAAAATAGATATGAAACCTGCAGCACCATTTGTAGGTGCAGTACTAAAGTCAGTTATACCATTTAATTACACTACTCTTCCTCCAGCAGCATTTTCTAACATTAGGTTTTGATATCTTACCCTCATTAACAGCCAAAGCATATAAGTTTATCCAATCTAATGCAGGCAAACTTCTTTGCGGCCTTAAAACAGCACCTTCTGTAATCAAAGATGATTTAGAAGTCATTCGAGCTTTAGTGGGCTTTTGTGATTCGCCTGCTGGTCCGTTATCGAAACCGGCATAATTTGCAAATGATCTCATCAATTTTGCGTGCAGTTTTGGAGCTCTTCGTTGTACTCTTAACCCACCAGGCAGAAAATCTTGCTCAGAAGATATTCCATTTTGAATACTTTCATTCATAACATCCCATAAATGTATTGTACGGGCCACTACCTCTTCAGCATCTCTCCACTTGTATTATAAGACACAGTATTCACAAACCTGCAATTCGTTTTCAAAAACAACCTACATGTTTAAAGATCCAGTAGCTTTACCTGCGCAATAGTCATATTCTTCTTTTCGCATATTTGCATCAATGATGCAGAATCATAGAATGGTAGAGTACATTGAACAGACTTTGATTCTATCTTTGAAACCATTCTAATACATTGAATATATAATTTCATGATTTACTGTGTATTTTGGTCCGGATCCGAAGTCTGTAGATTCTTTGTTGATAGTAATACTTCTGCCTCTTTCTCAACTTCTGACGTTTTTTCTAGATTTTCCACATGATCTACTCTGGAATCTCGAAAATACACGTTTGCTAAAAAGAATTTTTAAACATATATTAAATTACCTGCCAAATTTGTTTGATCATTCACAACAAATCCCTAAATCGTTGAATATTGTAAAATCTTACTCCGCCAATACTTTCTGTAAGTAAAAACAGTTAGATACCTAAAGAATTCATTGGTCGCAATTAATTCTCCTTCAGCATCATAACAAGAAAATCGCATTCCATTGGGGTGCTGGGGTAGTGACTCTTTAAAATGAAATATTCTACAATAAACCATTAGGAATTTACAAATGTTTTTTAGGAATAAAATTGATTGTATGAGTTCCATTCAAAGATAACGTGCTGTCTTTGTATATTTTATCAACTCTAGGTAAGATTGATTTGGCATCTATCAATTCGGGAGTTTCCCCTGATAATCCCTAAACTTTATAACTTACATTGTATGTTACCATCAAAACTGCATTGGGAGTTCCGTGACCAACTCCTGTTAATGCCAGAGAGCCATATAAATCTGCTCTAACAGAGTGTACTTTATTTAAAACCTCTAAAATTTAAATTCTCACAAAAATCTTACTGAGTCCAAGTAAATCTTCAACAAAGATTTTTGCTGCTCGCATTGGACCAACTAAATTGTTAACCATAGTTATTAAAGTACCAGTGTGAGAAGAAGAAGGTCCTGATAGATTAGTTATATGAAAAAATACCAATTCCAATACTAAATAAATCAAAGGTGCTGATATTGATAAGATTAAAATGATTCACCTAACAACTGCATGTCTGGAGGTTAGTTTTTTTTCTAATAGTACTGGATATTTTCTTGACCAAATTCATTATGAAAGGTATCTGATTCTGTAGACCGCCAAACTGAAGAACTGTTGAATAGTCGTATCTGTTTGATAGTCAATGGACTCCTTGAACATAATCTTCCAGCATTCAATCTCCTAGAACACCTTATCATTGTCGTCGAATTAAATTAAATTTTCAAACTACTCAGATACATCACATGTTTGTCTGAAGGGCGTAATTAAGGGGTTTAATTACCTCATTCATACTGAAAACGTGACAATTGCAACAGAACTCTTTTTATTAAACCCACAAATGATACCCACGATATCATTCGCGTAAATGCTTAATTCAGACTTTTTCCTGTACCACTTCTATACCATCTGTCCAACCTTCTGTAAATTCATCTACAATCGTTGAATTCGAATCATCCACAACCAAAGATTCTTCCTCAGTAAGCATTATTTCTTCAGACCAATCAGTTCTATTTGGACTGCCAATGGGAGATAAAAACGGTAAACTAGTGCCCTTTAAAGATGAGATATCGATCGGTGAATCTATAATCAACTTGTTTAAATCTATATTTTCATAGTCATGTGAATGTACTGTATTATTAGTATACACTTCAGTGTGAAGCCTAACTATGAAAAATGTTAGATTTTACCACTCTTCGTAATGAGTTTTGAAGTTATCGTCCAATAACTCAGGTATAGACTGATCTTGATCAAGTAATGCTGAGTGTGCAGGGTTGGAAGAGTCAAACCCATCTCTTTCAGAAAGAAGCAAGGCCATCTCTAACCCATCTGCAACTGACGGTGGATAATTTTGGGTATTTGATATTTTAGAGCATAACCGCTCATGAAACTGGCTCACCAATCGTTTCAAGTTCAACTCTTGTTGCTACAGGTTAGTTATGGGTGCAATTACCAGGGCCTCTTCAGGATCTGTATCTGCGTCCCCAGCAAGATAATCTTCCTTCAATTTATGACGAACATTCATATAGATCAATGATACAATATGCATATTATCTAAAGTTAATCCAGGAAAACAATACTTGTTCGCCATTTTTTTCCTAAATAAGGAGTTTGACTTTTAATTAACTTTAGCGCATAAAGTTGTAGCGGAGTATTGTTGACTTTTAACATTCTCTTCAAGACGGCAGAAGCTTTCCATTTCACAAGTACTATATTATCAATGATAGCATCATTTACAAAGGATCCTGTGAGTTTTATTCTTCGTTAACTTTTGAAGTATTCGCAGTAAATTGATGGTGGTTAAAAAGTTTTGTGGTGAGCCTTGGTATGCGGTATTGACTGATCCAAGCGTTGTATCGCTTCTTTGTCCATTACTAGATTGCTGAAGATTAACAGGAGTAGTGCTAGAATTATTCTGCAAACAAAATTCCATAAAACTATCATGAACCTTTTCAATCATTACCTCAATTCTGAAAAATGTGGCCTTGCAGATAGCCATTCACCTCCCATCAGAAAGTTTGAGACAGGCTCATCTTCTGCCGGATACTTCGTCTGCTTTTGCTGGCGATTGGGAGGGTTCACGAACCAAGCACTCAATAGCTTTAACAGCAATATTGGCCCGTTATTTTCCACTAGTGTTTGCGATACATGTTCGAATCCACAAATATCTGAATGGTTAGAAACTAAAAGAAGGTACGATATCGTTTGGAAACTTTCAAAATTAAGAGAATAAGGCAAGAGACTACATGAGTAACAGATTCCCTATGTTTGATATTTTCCAATTTTTCAAATTCAATTTTACGTTGATCTTCTGAAAGTCCTGTAAGATTTTCTAGCTTCGAGAAATCCGATGCATTTGATTCACCAGTCGCAGAAATATTTAGATAAAATAATAGTCTAATCAACATCGTGATTATTTGTGGCAATTCGATTGACATAGTTTCCTAACAAATATTAAAACCATATTCAAATACATAAAATTGCTTGATATACAGTGTATGTAGTGGCATGTCTGTGGATTTATCTTCATTATAGAAACATTTTTGTTGGCTTATCTGGCGCTCCTTTGCGAGTTGCAAGGACGAAGCAGCTATGTGTAAATTTTTCATATGGACATCAATAGATTCTTGGATTGATATAGGTATACCATACTGGTTACTATAAGAGTTTGGATGTACAATAACTGAATGTCTAGAAATTTCAAGATGGGCTTGCAAGGCATTGTCCAACTGACCAACAATTGGATTGTAATATTGATATAACAACCGCTTGGAATTATTACTGAGTGGAACACACATTCCTGGAACGTATCCGGGAATAGTTTGATGTAGATCTGGTAAGAAATAGCTAGGATATCTGTAAGACAGAATGGTGTGGTGGTGAAGGTATTCTTGTGGAGAAGTACTTGTGTAACTCTTTTGCTTGCTGGAAAGACCTGCTTTATTTCTAGTTTCTTGTTTTGCATTGGCTATTGTTTTCTCATTTCCTACCAAAGCGTCCAAGACTCTCCAAACCAGTAACAAAAGCTTCAAAGTTAGAGAATAATCATTGATCACCTTTTTAACTGGAAACATGTGTCTATTGCCTTCAGCCAATTTTACTAAAGTCTGAAACAAAAATGATGGTAGGTAAGGACTCTCAGATGCTAACATTTTAACGAAAGCAGGATCATTTGAATTAAATGTGACCATCATGTATAACAAGCAAAGGCATATGGTAGTTTCTAAAATCACTGCATCTATGATCAATTGAGTTGATTTTTCAATATCCTCCAATTTTTCAAATGAATCAAAAAAGCTGACCATTAATTTAAATATCTAATTGTATCAATTAATGGTCAATAACCTTGTAAACAATTGGAAATGTCCCCAATTTCACTAATTGTGCGTTGTGTTCTTTCATCAAGTCCATTAATATTTCTTTTGATTTAACTGGAAAGTTTCCTTGAGAGTAATATAATAATTTAGAAGCTGAAATAATCCTTTTGGAAGAGTTTCCTTTAACTAAATCTTGCAAACATTGTTCAATATCGAAACTTCCATTTGATTCACTAATTCCTTTCTCATACAATGATTTTGAATTCAATAGCATTGGAAAATCATTACTGGTATAAAATAGGTCTAAATCGATTTTGTTATTTGTTTTATAGTCCCATCTAACCCATTAACGTTGTATTATTTACTGGTTTATTACAGGATCACAGTGAATGGTAGTAGGATGAACTTTAGTTGATTGAAGTACTTTTGGGGCCGAAAGTTTTAGTGGTTTTATTTGATATTTCTTCAATCCCATGCTGACAACACTTTTGAAAATTATAAAATTTGAATTAGTTTATTTTGTGACCTTTTTACCAAGATCTTAATATATGGACTCAAGTGGATCTAGTAGTTGCTTATCATAGTGGTTCGGATTTCATGGCTTTCGTTAAGATAGCAATCACCCCTCGATGATTAGCTGATTCAGCAAAACTAAGTGCTGTAATGCCATGCTAAATTGTTATAAAACTAATTTATACCTCACTCTTCATAAATGGATCTCCTCGGTGATTCTCTAGCAGATAGGTGCACAATGGTCCATGTCCGTTCATTGCTGCCAACATTAAATGAGTTAATGGGTGCTTTTTAGAAACTGTGTTGGCCACTAGTGCTCCATGGGATATTAACCAATCTGCAGCGTCCGTTAAACCACATGATGTACAAAGCCTATCTAATGCTGTTGCTCCATTCATATCTTCTTGGTTTAAATCTACTCCAGCATCTATGATTTCTTGCAAGATTTTCGTCTCGTATCCTTTTCTAAATGCAAATATAGAATTCTCTGCCGCAAGCATCAACATTGTTACACCATTGATATCTGTATGTGAAGCCAATGTCTTGTCTTGCAATAGTAGTTGCTTTACCACTTCGTACTGAGAATTTGTTATTGCGATGCTTAATGCGGTTTTCCCTGCCTGTGTTGTACTTTTCAAATCTGCACCATTTGCAATTAATAATCGCATTATATCAGTGTTGCCTGCTTTTAGTTTCTATTTGGATCAAACCTTGCTGTGCTGCTATCTAGAAGGTTGAATAAAATTGATTTATACCATTGGTAATGTTCTTCCATTTTTATCCCTGGCGGCCATAGAGAGCTGTGCTCCGAATTCTTCTATCAGAGATGCTACTTTAGGTGAATCATTCTCTTGTACAGCCCTGATCAATTGTAGGATAGCTTTGTTCACCTGTGATTCATCTAATATTATATACTTCTTAATTACCACAAGTTTGAACTTTTAATTCCCCATAAGTTTGACTCCATGCTGTTGAATTTTCGCACAAGAATCCGAATCTGACTTTAAAAGTATATTCGGTCAAGGGCTTTAAATTAGTGATAGTTACCACGGATTCTGATCCTTCATAAACTACATCAAATTCCAAATTCGCCATTTCTGCTCTTGTAACTTGATACCCAATACTTTCTAATGATGATCCTCTTGATTCTTGTTTACAAACCCATTCCAATTGTAACTGTCGCGCTTGAATATCTGAAAGTAAATAAGATGAATATAAATACTTGATGCTAAAACTTTTAGAGTCAGCTTTGGAAGGCTGGGGGGAATAAGCTGTACTTTTGTTTGAGCTGTTGACATTGAAAATGGCAAGAAACGCGATTTCAATAACCAAAACATAAGCAATGTAACATACAAAATTATCTTATTTCTATCCGAGGATAACTGTGTATATAAATTGTAAATTTTCTTTGCTAGAGTCATTTGTGATTAATTATCTAGTTCGGGAGTGATACTAACCCATAATACTTTAATAAAAATGGTATGTATCATCATTTAGCAATATTGAATCAAATCGAATCACAGTTAAGTGGTTCGATTCTTTGAATGAAGTCGACGCGTTTTCTTCAAATAAATGACAACAAGTAATGCTTTGGTAAAAATATCAACAAACTAATTCTGAAGGGATTGAATTGGTCATTTGGGTTTAACAGAGACAACTACAGTAATATCCATAATATATCATCCACGTATGGACAGAAGGTTTAAACATGGAATTTAACAGCAGATTCTTTTGTATGGAGCTTCAAATACAGTTATTATGTACGACTATGGCAATAGAAAACAAAAAATCCTTCAAGGACATGTATATAATTGATCTAACATTTGAAGACGAATAGTATTACGGCCATCAGCGTTTCAAAGCAGAATCGCTGGTTCGCATCAGCAGATACTGGAAACAACTCTATGATTGTTGTTTGGGAAAATTCTGGAGCCAAATTGGACAGTCTTGGCCAAAAACCAGAAACAGAAGGATTATTAAATGCGTAAGTTATTGTACATTAAAGAAGTCAAGATTTCCAATCAAAAACATATTTGACCCACATGATGGATTTGGAGTTATGTCAATAGCATTTACCCCAGACTCAAAGTATCTGATTACGTTGGGAAATGGTATTCTATCAGTTGATTTTTATATCTAAATAGAGCCAAAACAAAAGATATGTATTTGGGATTGGACAAAAGTTGGTCAGGAAAAGGATAAACCTGTTTTAAGTTTGGAAATTGTTGGTGAACGTCAAGTAAAACACTCTAAACTGATTTTAGAATGGCCTTAAAGTCAATCAGCAAGATGGACTTGAAATCATGACCATTGGATTAGGAGCAATATACTTTTTTAGTTATGACAAAGGTGTATCAGAGATTAAACAACACATTCCTGCAATTAGCGCAAAGTATGATATTTAATCAAACTCAATCGAAGGGACTTCAAGTTTCTTCCAAGCGGTTATAGTGCTGGAGCATTCTCTCCAAATGCAGGTCAGGCTATAATAGGAACCAAGGATGGAGACGTGATTTTGTTTAGCAACAAAAGTCTCAGTAATATGACAGCTACCCTTGAAAGAGGGAATAAATGTGCTATAAAATTTATTAGGTAATTCATTTGTATTTAACAACCAGGCTTCATCAAGCTGCTGTAACGTTCATTGACAACGCGCTGGGAAAATACATAATTACAGGGGGAGAAGATGGAATAATCAAGTTATTTGATTTAAATGTGAGAGATTCGTATTTATTAATTATTTAAGCTTCGGATATTATTTTGGTTTGATAAACTAGCGTCAGGTCCAATATTATCCGTTTTATATAGCCCCCATTCAGACAGTAAAGACATCTATTATTAACATGTAGCACTATTTGAAGATAGTAGTATTCCAGAATTACTCGTGGCAACCAAACAAGCGAAAGTATACTTACTATCAAGAAGTAATTCAGCAACTATTCCATTTAGACCAAAAACATATGTTCAATCTAATGAAGATACTTATGTTACCAGCTCAAAATATCACACTAATACTTTATCAGCTGAAGATGAAAAGAAATCAATTGTAAGTTAATTCAAGGTTTATCTGATTCAAAGAATCCGGAAGTTACTTTGGTTATGCAAGGTCAATATGGAAAAATCACATCATTAGTACCCCATCCAGAATTGCCAATATTCGCAGTATCAGGAGATAGTGGTATATTGGTTTTACTTGATTAAATAATTAGGGTTGATACAAGTATGGGATTACAATACCAAAATGTTGGTGTGTAGTCGATTGATTACTGAACAACATCATAAGAAAGATAAGAAAGCAGATGAAGCTCAACAAGAAAATCCAATTCCCGTGGAATCTTTGTGTTATTCCAAAAGTGGAAAAACGTTAGGTACTTTTCTTATTTCTAATGATCATTAAGCTGCTGGATTTGTTAATGGAACTATAAAATTTATGGATTCAAATGATTTGGTTGATTTACCACAAACCAAACAATCGGGTTTAAGTTTGCATGGATACAAAGTATCTAGCGTTGCAATCACCAAGATTGCATTTTCATTAGATGGATCATATTGTGCAGTCACAGATGCAGAACATGTTATTTCTATCTTACAAAAGCAAGTTGTCAAAGTCAATTTGGATAGTGGATTGAAGCGTCGTACTTCTGGAGAAACAGTAGAAGAGGATCGAATAAAACATGCGAGACAAAGAATTGAATGGTCGTTTATTGGCAGGCGGAAGACACATTACAAAAAAGTCATAGGTAACCTAAACAAGGTCACTTATATTGTAGCGCTGTTATTTACAACAAGAGAAAATGTTCCAATTTTATACTCTGTCTCAAAAGATCGCCATGTAGTCGAATATGATTTGAAAAATTCTTCAGCAACGGATGGTATTGCTGTGAAAGTAATTTTTAACTATTAAACGATAGTCAATTCGAAGAATTGAGCAGCTTTATTATCCCGAAGCAGCTATTTTGTATTCAAAAATGAATAATTCTCATAATGAAGAGTTTATTATGACTTTTAATAGCGCTTTCAAGTTTAAATTGTACTCTTTGGAGACCCAACTGTGCAGAAAAACAAGTTTGGGACCAACATTTGGTGGACTTCTTAGTTCCATTCATATGATACAACATACCGAGACCATATATATGGCATTCGTGTCCCAAAATGTAAACATTAAATGATTAATGGATAGATTATTGGATTTGGAAAGTTACCATTAGATGGAAATCCATTTAGATTTATTGGATTTGTTGGTCATCCATTTGAAGTAGTTTAACATCTTCATTTATTTTTAGATTTCTAATCTGGTGTCTACATATAATGGGGGCAACATTTTAACAGCAGGAGGTCAAGATGGATGCGTCAATATGTGGACCCTTAATGCAAGTGTTTTAGAATCACAAATCATCGCAGGTGGAGAAAAGATGGAGCCTTTTTTGAATATGTTGGATCCAAGTGGAAAAGGAGTTCAAGGAGACATCTATAGAGAATTTGAAGATTATTTTTACTATGCCCAGATAAAAACGTAAGTGAATTTGCTGATTTTATTACATGATTAGACAAGGTGAAGATGTCTCCGTTGACAGAATTGTTGGAGACACAGTTCCTTTGAGTCAAGTCCCATTCATTATACAAGCAATGGGTTACTATCCATCCAATATGGAAATCGATGACATGATTAATGAAATTAAATATTCTCGATTTTCAGAAGGAGAAACGGAAGAAGTCAAAGAGGTGACACTAAATGAAATAATCAAATGTAAACAAGTGCAATTAATATCCTAGTATACTTGAACCATCGCCCAGAAACCTCAGTCAGTTCAGAAGACCTAGAAATCGCATTATCACACGCAAAAAGATTGGAACCAGGAAAAGGAGTTCCTTTAGGTCCAGTCACAAAAGTTAGAAGAAATCAAACAATCAAAACAGAAGGTTTAGTGTCTATTATGCAACAATTTGGTAAGTCATGATACTAATTTAAATCCAGGTGAATCAATGGGTATTCAAGAATCGAAAAAAGTGTTTAATGAATTACTATTTCAGAAAGATCCTTACTATGGAAATCTACCCAGCCAATTTACTACAAGCGAATTTGTTGAGAATATATTGGGAATGAACCCCACAGAAGAAGTAGATAATCCTCCTTCCACAAAGGCTGCTTAAAGTCTTCACCATATTTGCTAGAATAAACTGATTTTTGAGACAATGTGTTTATTTTTAAAGATCTGTCTTGGATCGGCTTGGAATTTCAAGCAGTTCAACTTCAAATACCAGAGTAGCACCTCCTGGGATCA